>SEMN01002168.1:0-14000 GCA_005408345.1 Macquaria australasica | reverse complement strand
CTTTGCGCATAACACTGAAGCTCTCCCCCCCCTGCTGAATTAAAATAAAATAAAAAATCACTGTCCTCCATAGGCCGTTGCTCAGCGAGTCTTATGCAGAGGATCGCACACTCTCTGCCGGGAAGGCTAAGCTGATGAGCCCCTGAAATCTCTGGAGGTAGTGAATCGCATCCACAGCCAGCCATAAACGCTGCTCTATCCTTTGCGCATAACACTGAAGCTCTCCCCCCCCTGCTGAATTAAAATAAAATCAAAAATCACGGTCCTCCATAGGCCGTTGCTCAGCGAGTCTTATGCAGAGGATCGCACACTCTCTGCCGGGAAGGCTAAGCTGATGAGCCCCTGAAATCTCTGGAGGTAGTGAATCACATCCACAGCCAGCCATAAACGCTGCTCTATCCTTTGCGCATAACACCGAAGCTCTCCCCCCCCTGCTGAATTAAAATAAAATAAAAAATCACGGTCCTCCATAGGCCGTTGCTCAGCGAGTTTTATGCAGAGGATCGCACACTCTCTGCCGGGAAGGCTAAGCTGATGAGCCCCTGAAATCTCTGGAGGTAGTGATTCACATCCACAGCCAGCCATAAACGCTGCTCTATCCTTTGCGCATAACACTGAAGCTCTCCCCCCCTGCTGAATTAAAATAAAATAAAAAATCACGGTCCTCCATAGGCCGTTGCTCAGCGAGTCTTATGCAGAGGATCGCACACTCTCTGCCGGGAAGGCTAAGCTGATGAGCCCCTGAAATCTCTGGAGGTAGTGAATCACATCCACAGCCAGCCATGAACGCTGCTCTATCCTTTGCGCATAACACTGAAGCTCTCCCCCCCCTGCTGAATTAAAATAAAATAAAAAATCACGGTCCTCCATAGGCCGTTGCTCATCGAGTTTTATGCAGAGGATCGCACACTCTCTGCCGGGAAGGCTAAGCTGATGAGCCCCTGAAATCTCTGGAGGTAGTGAATCTCATCCACAGCCAGCCATTAACGCTGCTCTATCCTTTGCGCATAACACTGAAGCTCTCCCCCCCCTGCTGAATTAAAATAAAATAAAAAATCACGGTCCTCCATAGGCCGTTGCTCAGCGAGTGGTATGCAGAGGATCGCACACTCTCTGCCGGGAAGGCTAAGCTGATGAGCCCCTGAAATCTCTGGAGGTAGTGAATCACGTCCACAGCCAGCCATGAACACTGCTCTATCCTTTGCGCATAACACTGAAGCTCCCCCCCCCCTGCTGAATTAAATTTAAAATAAAATAAAAATCACGGTCCTCCATAGGCCGTTGCTCAGCGAGTTTTATGCAGAGGATCGCACACTCTCTGCCGGGAAGGCTAAGCTGATGAGCCCCTGAAATCTCTGGAGGTAGTGACTCACATCCACAGCCAGCCATGAACGCTGCTCTATCCCTCGCGATTTTGACGTTCGGGAAACCGCTTGATGTTTGGCGTGCTGACAAACGGGGACGTATTTGTTTCACAATTATCAAATTGACAAAGGGGCTGCTTTCTGACAGGGGGGGGATGACAAAGGGGCCGCTTTCTGACAGGGGGGGATGACAAAGGGGGAATGACAAAGGGGCCCCTTTCTGACAGGGGGGGATGACAAAGGGGCCGCTTTCTGACAGGGGGGGCGGTGGAAGGGATTTGCTGTTTGGGAAACCGATTCAAATGTGTGCCAAGTGTCAGCCCACGCCCTACTGGGAGGTAGGACTGGTTTTAGTCCTAGTTTAAAGTTCAGCACGACCCCTATAGGACGGATTCAAAGACGCGTGATAAATACAGGGCCAGTAGTTCCAAGTATTCTTACAACTTGGCCTAGTTATAGCGTGTTTACCAAGTCAAGACTTATATGCATCACTAAATTGAAATGTCACACCACATAGCCAATATTTAGCTTTACCAGCTTCTAGGTGGAACTTTTGAGTAACACATTGATAACCAGGTTACAAAACTAGCTAACTGAATGCACAAGTCATCCAGGAATGGACATAGTGGCTCACCCTGCCACCATGAAAAGAGTCGGATGCAGTAGCACCCGTCCTAAGATGCCTGTTCTTATTGGAAAACACAAGAATTCTGAGTAGATATGTAGGTACTACTGTAAGGCTCATTTTATATAAAAAGTTATTTGATGTGATCGATCAATAGCCTGAGAAACACATGGACATAGTGGAATTGCAACTACAGAGAGTTTGGCAAATAAAACAAGTGCTTTTGTTCCTTCTGATCAGATCTTTTATTTTTTTCACTGTCTTGGCGATGTGTTGTTGTGTCGGTGTCTGTCTGTTGGTACTGGACAAGAGAACGACTCTGATTAGACTGTCAACTGAGACATGACGGTTTGGACTAAACCAGTATGAGACATATGGAGAGGATTACTGGCTGACTGGGTTCCAGTGTGCGGTGGTATTGGATAGTTGTTCTCTGTTCTCTGATGACTACTGGATTTGTTATCCCAGCATTCCTGGCATTTTCCTTCTCCCAGAGAGAAACTGAGGGACAATTAAGCGTTGGCTCAAAGGTGATTCATGCTGAATTTGAATCTGTTGAAATACTAAATATCAGCACCAGCTATGTGTAAGTTCAAAACGTAGCCTAGTTTGAACGTAATGTGCAAAACGTTTATGTGCAACTAACATGTTAAGGGTGGCACCAGGTGAAATAGTTCCAATGTAGGCATAAGTTACAACTTATATCTTACACCTAGCCCTTAGTAGGTGTAAAGTCCTCCATAAAATAGCGATTGTTATGGCGCTTCTTGTTTTAAAGGTGGGATAACTTGGAGGATGAAGATGAGCAAATTATACTGGCAAGTAAAATATATAAGGTTAGATAACTTTGTAATTAAAGGTTGGGTAGGCAGTATTGTTATGGAGTTATTGGCCAACAAATCCATAATCACCGTGCAGCATATTGTAATTCAAGTGGTCTGAGAGCAAACCTCTACTTCAGCCCCTCCTCTTTGGCTCTGTTTTTAGGCTTCAGAAAATCTAGCCCGTGACGGGAGACTTTAGCCAATCACAGGTTATTTCAGAGAGACTGTGCGTTTGTATTGGCTGTTCTACAAATGCAGACGCGCATACACGTTCCTTCAGATGGTGAAAGCCTGATTTAATGGTGGAAAATCCTACCAGAAATCCTGCAACTTGTGGTAAATTTCCAATACCTCTTTTGCCTGCAGCAACACGTCCCTCCACACGGAGCTTCGGGCTCATTAGCTCAAGTTGTGGGTTTGGTGGGAGGGGCTTAGTGGAGCGATACGAGGCAGCAGAGAGAGAGGCGGAAGGTTTTGCTTAGGTTGCACAGATTTTGCCTACCCCAGCTTTAACAACTACTAATCTAACAGTGTGCCAGTGTAGGCTATCATTATTTGTTTGTTATAACGTTATAATTTCATCTGCCCAATAAGAGGGTGCCGTTATATTACCCTGTGTTGTAGTTGACGGATTCACCACTCCATGTCACTGTTATTATTTTGCACTAGCTGTAGATTAAGGTTGTATAGTTATCACATAGTCGTAATGCTTTGCACTAGTTTAGGTACCTTTTTGTTGTTGTTTGGTGATTAACGTTAGCAATTTTTAGCGTCTTCGCTATTGCGTAGCAAAGTGTTCAAAGACAATTGGGCACGAGAGACAACACAGTAATGTTATTGGCCACAGGAGGTGAAAACATAATTTTCTGCGACAGTATTTTGGTTAGTGTGGACTTTACGCTGTAGTAGCTAAGATGAAACTTACGTCTGTGGTGCAGCTAAACATCAACACAGTTTTAGTATCAAACTAACTAGTTTCCACGTTTGGGTTAGTGTGGACTTTGCACCCTAACTTAAGAGAGAACTTGCGTATAACTGGTGCAACAGGCTGCATTAGTTCACAATCAAGCCCCTGGTTATTCTAGTGGCCACCTCCTGATGTTTAAAGTTTTCACGCAGTGATTCATTTGTCTTCATGTCGTCTCACACAGCTGAGCATTTACCATCTTTATCAGTCAGTAGATAAAGGCTTACTTACAGCTAGAAGGCACTTTGTGTGACTTGGATCCTGCTGAGAGAGATAAAAACAGATGGAGCTCAGAGTCAACATGTGTTTCCAGGTACCATGCATCATTGTTGGACCTGAGGCTGCTTAAAATGAAACAGCGTTAATGGAATGATTCAGAGTTAAAGGGTTTATGTTGATAAGATCTCAGTAAAGATGAATGCTTAATGCCTAAACTTAACATAGTGCACCGACAACAAGGTGTGACATCAAACAGCAGGACTTTTCACTTTTTAAACAATATAATTTAAAATAATCATCAGTAATGATTAATTGATATGGAATCACATTTATTTCTCCCTCAGTGGAAAATGTTTCTTGTCCCATTATACAAAGCAAATATGTAGCCTTGGCCATTTGTCTTCATTCTGTTCCACAGTGTTAATATCAGTGAGTTCTCCACCATCTGAAATACTGCAGAATGAAGGTTCGTGTCTCTTCAGTTACCCAAAATGAGCAGCTTGTTAACATTGTCAGTGCTCCTCATTAAAACTAATGAGTCCCACTATTGGCTGGCTGACAGTCTTCACTGACAAGTGCCATATAATGGGACTAATTGAAGGCCTATGATCTACACACGTGTGTGGACCAAAGCATAATGGGACATATGGAGAGTGTTATTTGTTGAGTGGATCCCAGTGTCTGGTGGCATTGGATAGTTGTTCTCCGTTCTCTAATGACTACCGAATTTGTTATCCAGTCATTCCTGTTGTTTGAGTTTGCCCAGACAGATGGTCAGATAAGGCTTTTGTATTTGGGTCATTGGGTTTTTATCCAGTATGTGGTTCACACACGTATCATAAGACAAACAAAAGAAGCAAATCCTCACATTTGGGAAGCCGACGATTAATCGATTATCAAAGTAGTTGCTGATTCATTTTTTGTTAGTTGCGTCATGGCTCTTGCAAAAAAAAACAAAGTAGCTTGAAAGTCTTCAGTTATTGGAAACACCAGTTTCTTTGATCTATTTAAATTTTGCCTCAACTGTATGGTTTTGAGGCAGACTGTGCAGCGCAGTACTGGCCTGTAAAAATGGTGTTTGTTTTTTTTTTCAGTCGATGAATCATACCCGTCGTACAGTAGCCTACTCTGTCTTCTCCCTACTACAGTTACAGTTCATCGATATTATTGTTTGCGGTTAAAGCCAATGCGTTTTTCATGTGTTTGTGAAGGCAGGGGAATTCTGGGAAGTTCCCATGTTAATGTAATTATGTCTGTTTAATATGACATTGTGGTCTTGAATGTTACCCTCTGTGCTAATTGTGATGAGGAGAACATGGCTGTCTCCTCAGCAGTAGACTCCATCTGGATAAAATCTCTTTTTATTGGACTGTTCTTCAAAAGCTCTTCCTTTAAGATCACTACTGGCTAAAATAACAGTGTCTGTGATTCTGGCTGGCTGACTGTCCGTCTCTGTATTTCTCTCTCATTTCTTCTCTCCTGTCTGTCTTTGTGCATTTATTAATGCTACAGCAGACCCTTAACACAATTTTTAATGCAGTTTTGTCCATAAATTTAATACCAGAAACCTCAAATTATCCTTTATTTGGCTCTAAATATTACGGTGTACTACCGTTTTTGCGTGATTTGAGCTTTTGTTTATTGATTTGAGCACATTTTCTGTGACAGACTACATCCATTTACCTTCATGATGACACACAAGCTCAGTTTTGTGCAGAACAGTTACTGTTATTTTGAATTTACAAGGGCACAAGTATTTTATGCTTAATTTACTTAAGATGGTTTTGTCGCTGTGGTTGCTTCTAACAGAAACTTGTAACTGTTCAGGTGTTTATTTCTGCAGTCATTTACACCAAGATGGACATTTCCCAGACACTGTTATTTATGTTATTATATATGACCATATTTATGTGTGATACAGCCAGCTTCAATCAATAAATGATTTTTCCTTCATGCAATAATGAGGTGATTTTTAGACGGACAGTTAGTTCACACGTTACTTACTTTTTTTAATTAAGCTTGTTGAGAGTTTCTTAATTTCTGTCACTAGTTTGTAGTTTCTTTATCTCCACTTTTGCCCAAATGATGCACCAGGAGAAATGTCGCTCTCTGTGACAATGTTTTATGACAATGTTTTAGTCCACTTAATTAATTTGTAGCGTAAGTACAGATGGTGCAACTGAACAAAGTGGTGCGTTTAGTGTGAAACTAACTAGTAATGTAGCAGTTAGTTACTTTACACTCAAACTTTGGATGCAATCGAAACATGTACTGCTTCACACTTTTCTTACTTATCACATATCTCTGAATGGAAGAACTGTAATGGCTGTTAATTGGTTTCAAGTGTTTATAAGACAAAATGCTTCTGCTGGCTTCATTATAGAAAGTTTGGAATCAACAGATTTTTAATTTGAGAACTACTTTTATAGTTTTATTTGACTATTTTGATGCTCCCAGTTACATCTACACTCTCTCTGTGCTTTTCTCTCTCACTCACACACTCTCACACACATACACACCCTCTCTCACACATATTCATCATCGGCCAGGTCTTTCCACTCAAGAGCCAGACAGCAATTGGCTCGTCGTCTTCGTTGCTCATTTTTCATGTCAGTCTTTTCCCTGCAGAAAGCATCACTGCTGGGATTCTCTCACACGAACAAACAGGCCTTTCAGTCTTCGCCTCTAAACATTTTAATTTCATTGGCCTCATTTATCCTTGGCTCTGCTCTGGATGAGTTTGTGGAGTATGTTTTAGTTTTGTGTGTGTGTTTGGAAAGTGAATGTGTGTTGAGTGAGCACTGACAGACTAAATGTCCAATTTTCTCCAACTTTTGAGAGTTTTTTGCTGTGATTTTGGCATCCTGAAGTGTTTGATTCCCCTCTGAAAGCGTCGACTGCAGTCTGGGGAGACTTTGTGCCTCATTAGTTATTTGGGTTTGTTGGCAGTTACCGTGCAGGATTTGTCATGCCCTAAAAAAACGTGATGAGGTGGTTGAGAAGAGCTCTGAATGGACGAGCATCTGCAGTAAACTAATGACGATCTGTGATAATTGTGTTTTGATGCTTGGACTTAACTGTTAACTTTGCAGAGAATGTGCAAGGCTAAAAATATAGAAGGGACTTAATGTTCTGACCAAAATAACCCAATGTTTTTTCCCCTCTTGTGCATTAATAAACGTAACTCTAAACTGGATCCTGAGAGCAGAAATGCTTTAAGACTATGTCCACACTAATCCGGATAATTTTGACGTTGCTGTTTACGTGTGACGACGATGTCTATCCACACTTGTATTTCATTTTAGTAAAGATCTCCATTCACACTGAAACACAACAGGACAACTGAATCTCCTTTTCTTCATCCTTGTGAGGACCTTTGTGGTCAAAGTGAGAATTAAGATAATTTTTTTCACAGTTAACCCTAACCCTCCCATGAGTCTTAGGGACACCATCTTTTTTTAATGAAAAAAATATTTATTGCATTCCATGTTGTCGAGTACTGAGTAGACAGCTGAAATTGAACTGCACAGAATGCTAAATTTAAGAATAAGCAACTACATTTCTTATCTGTGTTTAAAAGAATACAAGACATAAATGTTTTTGTGTTTGTACGTTTGGAAATTGGAAATCTTTTCAGATTTATTCACATTTTTCTAAAAGTATTGTTTTCAATTGTCAAAAAAAATTGTCAAAAAAACAATAACAAAAAAACGGCTTAGTGTGAACAGGGGGCCAAACATGAGAAAAAATTATTTGTTTGTTATTTGTTAGCTGTGATATGGGGACACGGTGAGGCTGCATTCAGACAGAATCAGGCGCTGCGGCAAAAATGCTGGTTCTCCCTTTCATTTGAACAGGGATAGTGCCTTCAGGCTGCAGCGGTGTGGGCTGCAGGGGGTACCAAAAATACGCAGTGGTCCTGTGAGGAAAAGTTAAAACAAAATCAACTTTTGATGAAACACACGTGACGTCATGCTGTGGCGGCCAATCACGGTGGCGATCAGACCGGCAGACGTGGTAAAGAAGAACTTTGTTTACCTTGTAGCATTGTAGCATCTCTGTTTACTGAGCAACTGTGAAGATGGAGGAGAGGCTGATCGATCGCCGGAGTGATGACTGTACATCACCCTGCCACGAGGTAGTACAAAGAAGTCAATCCCCATGCAGTCGCTTGGCTTGTATTGCTCTTTAAACTGGGATTGCTGCTTAGTATGTGACACTCCCACACCACCGCACAACCCTGCACTAATCACCGCAACGCCTGATTCTGTCTGAATATGGCTTGACATCACTAAAAAGAAGTCTGACAGGTGTAGAGACATGAGCAGTCAGACGATCAGACAAGTTGGGAACATATCCCCGGGTTAGACAAACTTATTTGGTAGAGGAAAAAAGGTGAAAGGTTAAGTTATTACACAAACTGTCCATTGTTAACACATATTACAGTTGTTAGACTTCCTGCTTCAACTTTGACCTACAGTTTTCCTGTGCATTGAGGGATTATTACTGACCTATCGGCACTCACGTGACCCTCGTCTTGTAAGTCGTAGCAGTCCTTGGGAAATCTCCTGAAACAGTGCTGCTGTATGGGCTTTACGTATTTTTCCTCTGCATAGGGAGGACTCATCTGTAGCTCTTTGACGGGAAGCTTGAGATAGCAGGAAGAGGTATGGTTAGGTGACCTCAAGTTGTTGGGCGGAAGATGCAACAGCAGATTTGAAAAGGAAACGCTGACATTCTTCTTGCTGGAAAGTTAATGAGAATTAGAAGGCAGAGTGATATTTTAGTAGCTTGAATTCATCCGTGAGTTGTGAAGTGATTGATGAGGTTAATGGGTCTCCAATCAGAGGAGCGACTGAAAGCAGTGGCCCTCTCCTGCTTAATGACTCTACCATTGCCCACTTTGTCCTCAGTTTATACTATGGAAACCTGAGCTCCCTCTGTGCCTCCTCTGTCTCTTATGTTGGCCTCTAACCAGCTTCTTCCAGGCTCAAAGCACAATCAAGGGCACAATCACTGCATCCTCTGAAGACAAACATGTCAAAGATAATGTTAAAGATGGCAAACCATAAAATCCCAAGGTTTCTCCCAACGTGTCTTTGATGGAAAGCATTTTGACACTGGGCAAAAAAACCAAAATCTCATCAAACTCGAGTTCAGCAAGATTGAGTCTCATTTTGCTCCAACCAATTCAAAACTGCAGCCATGTTTGAAAATTAAATCCCCTCAACTGTCAGTGTAAAGTCGATTCATTATGACAAGTAAGATTGGATTATGAACTTCACGAACGGCACGTCTGATACTAATCTAGGTTTAAGAGCACTAAACGGTGGTAAGAAAAAAGGTTTAAATTTAACACTGTTGTTTTTAGACTACTTTTATTTGGATGAAACCATCAAAGCTCTGACATTATAAAGTTTATCCTCGTTGGTGAAGTCCACTGCTGAAGCTGCTGGAGCTTACACACCATCTACAGTTCATCATCTGAGGCAGTGGTATATTTATAGTCGTATTATATAGTATTAATATTAATATTATTATCATAGTATTATTGTGTGCTCTGCTTTATGGCTTTAACATGAAGGAGTCATAGATGAGAAAAGGTTTGATAGGTAAGGGAGGCTGAAGAGGAGGAAAGTGATCTGAATTTGTTGTTTTTGGATTTAAAATATTTGAACTGCAGAGAGGGACAGCTGATTTATCTCCCCAGGCAGTTAAACAGCCTTTAAAATAGACATGTCCTGAGAAGGCACAATAAATCCAGCACACATCATGGATTTACAGTTTTTACCAAAAAAAAAAAAGAAAGAAAGAAAGAAAAGTGTCCAGCAGCTTTTCACCTGAAAGAACTTATTGAGGCCTGGTGGGGAGGAGCCGACTAAAGGAGGAAAAGAAGGAAAAAAGATAAGACTGACTGATACTTTAGTGATCTTTGTGGAAATATTGCAACAATTAGGTGAAGAAATATCGCATGGCTGAGGATTGAGGGATGTAGATTACTAAAGTATCCCAAATAAGATTAATATCTCGTATTAAGTATTTGGGACATGATGTTTTTGTGCTGAAATGATTCGTCAATTCGTCGTTTCACCTAAAATTGATCGATCATAATCCAATTATAGTTTGTCATTTATCAAGTGATAATGTGTGAACTTTAAACTAACATCTTGATGCAGACTCTAAAACACATGTTCAGCTGGTGATAATCATCTAACTTCAGCCTGGTGTCTCACCTGCGGTGCAGCGGAGAGTCTTTCCTCACACATCCCCACCTGATTGAGACGTTTGTCTCGACTTTTCCCAACTTGTAAAAACTTTTCCCTGCCATTGTGATATGCTGCTCTGATTTAATTACTACAAATAACATAATAATAATAACGTACAATGTGCTCTATCTGTCACCTGCTGAGCTGAATCAGAAAGATCCTGATGCATCTCCTCATTTTTAAATGTAGTTACTAGATGGCGGTTTAAACAAAATCGCTAATCTGACATTAGCAAAGGCGCTCTTTATTTCAGGTGAGGTAGAGAGAGCCTCCATTATAAAACGCTGTGGAAAACCCTGTATAACTTGGTCTTGTGACTATAAATTGACAGGTTCTGACTGCATAGTGGCACTCTGTGGATTGTTGGGTACTGCTTTTTGGAATTATGATACACGACCTTTGTCATGCAAATTAAGGCAAAAGAAGGCTGTATTTCTGAGCTGGCTTCCTCTAAGTCTTTGCATTGGGACAGACCTTGTTATGCCGTTATGACCCATTGTGTCCATACTTTGAAGGAGGTGACAACTGACTTGGGACATACTTAACATGTACTCTACTTTAACATGTAGAGCATCCTCATATCGTTGGTCATCTTAAGTTTTCTGACTAGCTTCACTTGCTTAAAGACTTGCCTGTGCAGGATAGAAACTGAGAGAAGTCGATGGAGGAAAAGTGGAAGACGGGAGAGGAGATGACTAGAGTAAAGAAGAAGATAGAAAAGAGTAAGAGGAGTAAAAGCAGAGGGTGAAGAGAGGTAAAAGCCCTGAAGTTGGGACCATTTTCTGTGTGTGTGAGTGTGTGTGTGGCTGTGAGACGTGGCAGAACGAGGCCTGGCCAACCGGCAGATCTGTTCCATATGTTTCCTGAAGAGAGAGAGAGAGAGAGAGAGAGAGAGAGAGAGAGAGAGAGAGAGGCAGCTCCCCTCCACCCGACCCACAGCACAATGAGTCTTCATTTAAAAAGACAAAACAGCCGAGAAGCAAACCATCCGCAGCACTACATCGTCCTTCTGTACTGCAGCTCGGGCTCGTTTTCTGTGGACTGTAGATATCAGTTTCAAGTAAAGACAGATCTGACAAAGGCAGCTTGCAGGTTTCTGGGAGTCTTCAGGGAGCTGGCTGCTGTTTGACAGGGGCCTCCCAGAGAGACTGAGAGGGCAAAGAAAACACACACACACACACACACACACACACACACACACACACACACAGTTATGTTTTCACATTGGTTTCATCACATTCATCATTCCTGTGTGTGTGTGTGTGTGTTTCACTGTTTGAATTGTTTTTGTCGACGGGGTAAGAATGAAGAACTTTTTATGTCTCCTTCCCAAAATATATTTCAAAGCAACTTCCATAAAGACCCAATATAATGGGCACCTGAATTTACTGGAAAATTGTTAAATCACAATGCCTTTCTCTCCGTAATTGGCAACGGATCGCAGTTCATCCGTACAGATCTCCCCCCACGGTTCGGCACGCATGTGAACTGCGAATTAATTGCAAAGTTTAACCATCATATTGTGACATACAGTTTTACTGCCACTGTTACCTACTTTTTAAATAACAATTCCCTAAATCTCGATGCAGAGTTGCAGTGAAAAGATACAAGACAGATGCGTGCTGTGTTTTAATCTGAAGCTCTGAAGGTTGATTTGATTATTTAAAGCAGTTTTTCACGTGAACGAATCAGGGATGTGCGTTGCAAGAGGAAAAGAAGCAAGAGGAAGAGCTTGAGAGGCCTCCTGCATCATTTAAATCCCAGGTAAGGGAGCATTTTGGCTTCCCCGTTAAATATCTTGATGGAAAAAGGGTGGTGGACAAAACTGGAACAGTGTGTAGACATTGTGCGACAATAAAACCGTATGATAATGGTAATGCATCGAGTATGGCTACACATTTGAAGAGACATCAGCCTGGTGTGTCAGTGACGGGAGCTACGTTAAGTTCTTTAATAAATAATACATGGAAAGAAAAATTATCCGTGATCCGTGACTCCAATCCGTAATCCGAATCGTGAGTTTTGTGATCCATTGCACGACTAACTGTATGTCACACACGAACAACCTGTTGCAACAGGAACATCACATTCAGGATGATCCCACTCAGAATTATTACCAGCTCTGTTATTCCAGTCAGCTCTACGGACTGTTTTAGCATCTCTTTGCTTATTGGTTTGGTATTACGACCTGCAACTTTACTGTTTTGGTTCACTCTCAGTGCTCTTAACCACCTTGTTTCCCACAGCAGCAGGCAGCTGCTTTCAGCTAACAAGCTCTAATAAACCCACTGTACACTACCCGTCCAGCACCAAACAGCAGACAGACAAAGTTAGAGAGCAGCTGGTGAAGAAAGTGGAACATCTGGCAGCTAAAGAGCCAGAGGATTTTCTCAGAAGTTGGTGGAGACCAAACCAGAGCTAAAACCAGACGTCATCTGGTGTACACAAACACAAATGTAAATAAATGATAATGTTGCTGTATGTATAAGTAAGCAGCTTTCAACTTTGAAAGGTGATAATGTGTGTTCACAGCTTGTTTTGCTGCCCCAAGTGGCCAAAAAATCAATGAATGCAGGTTTATAATAATAATAATAATAATAAACTGACTTCAGAAGCCCGGTCACCTTTAGTCTTGATCCGGGACTCAGGAACAGCCATAACTGACCCATTATTGTGTCAGTAAAATTGCAGCAGCCTACAAATATTCATTATCAAGTGAGAAAGATCTGCGATCTGCTGCCAAGACTGAAGCTTAACTGGTTTTTATTGATGAATCTAAACAGACCAGTATGGGAGTCCTGTGTGCCGTCTGTTCATTAAAAATTGGTCTACATGGATAAGTTTGAAATATTGGGGGAAGGAACCGTTTAAAAAGAAGTGAGCAGGTTGGATGAGGAGCTGCAGGTGACAGGTGCTTGTAGGGTCGAATTGTTTACAATGATGTAATCAATTATCAGTTAGTAACACCCCTACTTTAAACCTAGCCTTGATCCATGTGCAAAGTAAAAAATATGATTGAGATACAATTGAGCAAACTGCACCCGCTGATGAAGACAGTGAGATACAGTTGAAAGCTCTGGAAAGCTAGTAACTGGACCTTGATTTGGGATTCTTTATTTTTGAGTTGTTTCATTTTTTTGCCTTTATTTGATAGTGACAGGTGAAGAGGTAGACAGAAAACGGGGAGAGAGGGTTATGACATTCGACAAAGGTCACTGGCTGGAATCGAACCAGCGACTGTGCGGTCATGTGGCATGCGCTGTAACCATTCGGCTACCAAGGCGCTCCGATTTGGGATTGTTTTGTTAAAAGTAATTTGCTCGACAGAAAGTTCTTAAAGGAATCGTTTGATATTTTGGCAAATACATTTATTTGCTTTCTTGCCACCTCTCAGCACCTCTTAAGCTCACTAATTAACATGTTGATTAGAGTAAAAATATAGGTACACAGATTTTGGTACCTTTGGACAGAGCCAGACTAGCCGTTGAAGATTTCCAAGACCTTGCATCCTCTGACGACTTTCCTAATAAAATAGAGTAAACATACTTGGCAACAATAGGAAAGCATAGAAAAACCATAGTAACATTTGGCAAAATGTTCCAGTGTATTGTCCCATTTACTGCAGAATAGAGGGCTAGTCTTCCAGGAGGCACAGTTTCTCAACACTATAGACTTGAAATGTGAAACAATAACTCCCTGGGTGGCTTCATTCTTCTGGATCAATCTCCAGACCTC
>SEMN01002167.1:0-14027 GCA_005408345.1 Macquaria australasica | reverse complement strand
CTCTTGAAATTGAAAGCAGGCATCTGTGAAGTACTAACACAAAAAGTAGCTATTTCTGTGATAATGTGTATTTCTCAGCGAGAGGAGCTCAAAAGTCACTCCGTCCGCTGAGGAAAGCAGCCGTGAACAAGTAACAGGGCAAACGGGCTGTTTTGGTCATACTGTGCTTTTCTCAGCGAGAGGAGCTTAAAATTGGCTCCTGACACCGCAACAGGCCGTTTTTAGTCATACTGTGCTTTTCTCAGCGAGAGCTTAAAGTGGCTTCCTGACACCGCAACAGTCCGTTTTGGTCATACTGTGCTTTTCTCAGCGAGAGGAGCTTAAAAGTGGCCCTGACACCGCAACAGGCCGTTTTAGTCATACTGTGCTTGTCTCAGCGAGAGGAGCTCAATGGTGACTCTTGAAATTGAAAGCAAGCATCTGTGAAGTACTAACACAAAAAGTAGCTATTTCTGTGATAATGTGTATTTCTCAGCCAGAGGAGCTCAAAAGTCACCCGTCCGCTGAGGAAAGCAGCCGTGAACAAGTAACAGGGCAAACGGGCTGTTTTGGTCATACTGTGCTTTTCTCAGCGAGAGGAGCTTAAAAGTGGCTCCTGACACCGCAACAGGCCGTTTTAGTCATACTGTGCTTTTCTCAGCGAGAGGAGCTTAAAAGTGGCTCCTGACACCGCAACAGGCCGTTTTAGTCATACCGTGCTTGTCTCAGCGAGAGGAGCTCAATGGTGACTCTTGAAATTGAAAGCAAGCATCTGTGAAGTACTAACACAAAAAGTAGCTATTTCTGTGATAATGTGTATTTCTCAGCCAGAGGAGCTCAAAGTCACTCCGTCCGCTGAGGAAAGCAGCCGTGAACAAGTAACAGGGCAAACGGGCTGTTTTGGTCATACTGTGCTTTTCTCAGCGAGAGGAGCTTAAAAGTGCTCCTGACACCGCAACAGGCCGTTTTAGTCATACTGTGCTTGTCTCAGCGAGAGGAGCTCAATGGTGACTCTTGAAATTGAAAGCAAGCATCTGTGAAGTACTAACACAAAAAGTAGCTATTTCTGTGATAATGTGTATTTCTCAGCCAGAGGAGCTAAAAAGTCACTCCGTCCGCTGAGGAAAGCAGCCGTGATCAAGTAACAGGGCAAACGGGCTGTTTTGGTCATACTGTGCTTTTCTCAGCGAGAGGAGCTTAAAAGTGGGTTCTGACACCGCAACAGGCCGTTTTAGTCATACTGTGCTTTTCACAGAGAGAGGAGCTTAAAAGTGGCTCCTGACACCGCAACAGGCCGTTTTAGTCATACTGTGCTTTTCTCAGCGAGAGGAGCTCAATGGTGACTCTTGAAATTGAAAGCAAGCATCCGTGAAGTACTAACACAAAAAGTAGCTATTTCTGTGATAATGTGTATTTCTCAGCCAGAGGAGCTCAAAAGTCACTCCGTCCGCTGAGGAAAGCAGCCGTGAACAAGTAACAGGGCAAACGGGCTGTTTTGGTCATACTGTGCTTTTCTCAGCGAGAGGAGCTTAAAAATGGCTCCTGACACCGCAACAGGCCGTTTTGGTCATACTGTGCTTGTCTCAGCGAGAGGAGCTCAATGGTGACTCTTGACATTGAAAGCAAGCATCTGTGAAGTACTAACAGAAAAAGTAGCTATTTCTGTGATAATGTGTATTTCTCAGCGAGAGGAGCTCAAAAGTCACTCCGTCCGCTGAGGAAAGCAGCCGTGAACAAGTAACAGGGCAAACGGGCTGTTTTGGTCATACTGTGCTTTTCTCAGCGAGAGGAGCTTAAAAATGGCTCCTGACACCGCAACAGGCCGTTTTGGTCATTCTGTGCTTGTCTCAGCGAGAGGAGCTCAATGGTGACTCTTGACATTGAAAGCACTGCATTTGCATAGCCTGCACGTTCTGCTATGTACAAATGAAATGGTTTGCCATAATTAGGAGTTCCTAGTTCCGGGGCGTTTTGCATATCAGATTTGAGCGCTAGGAAGGCCGCCTCCGCTTCCTCAGTCCACTGCAACTGAGCTTTGTTATTATTTTGCCCTGCTGCTCGTATCATGGCTCTTAGTGGAGCTGTTTAAAAGGTATAGTCACAAATCCACTGTCTGCTATATCCTGCCATCCCCAGAAATGACAGCATCTGTGATACTGTCTGTGGTTTTGGTGCCTGCATCACAGTCTGCAATTGAGATGGAGCTATGAACCGTTTCTCTCCACTCAACCGTCTGCCCAGATATTCCACCTCTTCTTGGCAGAATTGCAATTTGTCTTTGCTGACTTTGTGCCCCCCTTCTGCCAATGTTTTCAACACTGCCAATGAATCTTTTAGACATTGTTCTTTGTTTGGGCTACAGATCAGTAGATCGTCTACATACTGTATCAGTGTGCTCTCGATATTCAAATGTTGCAAAGCCTCCATCAGTACTCTGTTAAAGATTGAGGGGGAGTCACAGAATCCTTGTGGGGTGCGAGTATAAGTGTACTGCTGGCCCTGGTAAGTGAATGCAAACAGATATTGTGAATCTGGGTGTAAGGGCACACTAAAAAACGCAGAACACAGATCGATCACTGTATACCAACGAGTCTCTGGTGGAATGTTTGATAGCAAGGTATGGGGATCTGGTACTACTGGTATCTCTGCCTGCACTACAGCATTGACTATGCGCAAATCATGCACCAAACGATAATCGTTTGAATGTGGCTTCTTGATCGGAAAAATGGGTGAGTTGCACGGGCTTTTTGTTTTTATCAACACGCCTGCTTTTAGTAGTCCCTCAATTGTGGGTTTGATACCTGCCATTTCTTGTGGTGTGAGTGGGTATTGTCTCTGATAGGGCAACTTAACATTTGGTTTCAATGTGATTTTTACTGGTTGTGCTGCTTTCACTAGCCCAACATCCGTCTTATGTTGGGACCACAAACAGTCTGGGACTTGTTGCAACAGAGTCTCCTGTTCTGCAGTGCATGGCATCTGCAGAATGTTTTTGTCATCTATTTGTTCTACATAAACTGCTTCAGCTAGTCCTTGATCACCAGTTTTGTTTGCTATTCTGATAAACTGCTTGTCCGCTGAAACATGCAGATTTGGATTAGACGTTTGAGTCCATGTTTGCACCTGCAGTGCTTGTTTCATCATTGGACCTAAGTCCTGTGACTTATTCCCTTTTGTTATCATTAACGTGACATATGGTACTGAGCCTTCAACTTGAAACCAGGATGACAACGGTTCTGGAAAATGAACAGCCGCTGCCACTCCTTGTGGTCCCACATATATGTCTTCTGTTATGATATGGAAAGTTTTTCCACTAACCACTTCCTGCCAGGCATAATTTGTGTCTGATTGATCTTTTTCAAACTTCATAGTGCAATGCAGTGGTAGAATAGGCTCCTGAGCTTCACCCAATTGTGCTTTGACCCAATCTTTCCACTGATTCCACTGATATTGTAGCATTGATTCTTAAACCAGTGAGCTGTCAGGAAGTGGTTGTGCCGCCTCAGGTGCCAACATTGACATCATTAGTTGCACTGAATCAGGAGAATCTGGGAATCCCACTTGGTGTACACATTATGCTAGCATTTAACGAGCATAATATATCTCGTCCCATTAGATTAACTGGGGTGTTTTCTGAATACAATAATGGTGCAACAACCGTTTTCCCGGCAATTAACATGGGCACTGGCTCTGTGAGAGCTATTATTTGACTTTTCCCGGAGAAGCCTAATGTCTTTACTGATGACCGTGAGAGGGGAAGATCAGAGCCTTTTTTGCCAATACAGGAATATGTGGCTCCCGTATCTACCATAAATGCATGTTTTTGCTGGTTGATGATAACTGATATTGTGGGTTCTTCCTGAGGATGCACTGATATTGCAGGCAGCATCCTTTTCCCCTCTGACTCCTCCGGACCTCCCTATTGTTGCCAGTTTGCAGCTGGACCCTCCCAAGGATTAGTCGGGCAATCCCGCTTTAAGTGGCCAGGCTGATGGCAACCCCAACACATCCCATTGCTATTTTGCCAATTCATGCCTTACATTTGTTGTGGGTCTGATTGCCCCTGTTCCTGTTCCTGTCCTGGAGGTGGCTGTGAATAATAGAAAGAACGCGGTCTGCCTCTCCATCCTCCTCTCTGGCCTGGACTTCCCCTAGCCATCGCTCGCCCTCTACCCCGTGGAGGACCTTAACCTCCCTGTGGCCATTACCCCTGATACTGTGCTGGAGAACCATAACCCAGGAGCTGCTTGAGGTTGCGGTGGGGTTGTCATAGTTATCACGGGAGCCTGCACCTGAACCTCTGGCTGCACCTGTAGTGGAGATTGAACTTTGCCCTTATCTTTGTCTTTTTTATTCTTGGTCAACTCTCCCACCTGTAGTTGAGTCAATTTGTTAGCCAATTGTTTGTTTTGTTCCTCCTGTTTCTGCCTGTCTCTCCTATACTGCTCCACATAGTGTACTATGTGCTCTTGAAACAGTTCCCATGGCATTTTCATCAAGCCCACTACATTATTCAGACAGTCTTGCACCTCTGATGGCATACTTTTCTTTACCATTACTTTAAACAGACTAGCTGTCGTGTGGTTTGCATCCCATACACTTCCAGTCTCTGCCTTCCATTTTCGTTGGAACGCATACAAATACTTAGTGGGGCACTCATCTTACCCAAGCCGCTCTCCCTCCAGTTTTGAAGGATCCATCCTTTCAGGAAACTTTTGCCGCAGTTTTGCCCAACTCTGTGCTCTATGACCTCCAAAACCCACGTGATCTGTTGAGTTACCCTGCACCACTAGTGCTAATCCTGCCGATACAAATATTTCCTCTGTGACATGCTTTCCTGCTACTTTCATCAAGAGAGCCTTGACATCACCTAAGGCTAACCTTTCTTCTGCTCTACTTTCTTCTAGAGCAGTGATCCACTTATTGGTGCCCTCTGTGAGCTCTGGCAGTCTCTGAACCAATCCTTCCATATCCATAAATGACCAAGGTACATACCGTGTGTTGCCTGATTTAGTCAATAGTGAGCACTGCATCTGCCTGGACTGCGCAACATCCAGGTTCAGAGCGTAAAACTTGTCCGCGGTGGAGGTGTTATGGCACATGAATGTGGCCATCTTGTCTCTGACCTCCACCGAATGTACATTCTTGGCCTGCGAGACGGTGGTGGAGGAGAGGGACTCGTAAAGATCGCTACTGCCGGCAAAGGTTAAACTGAGGTGGGCACCGCCGTAGCGCAGTGCGACTCACGTGTGCGGAGACAGCGGTCCTGAGGTCGATGAAGCTGGGCTTTCCCAGCAATCCCATCTCCGCCCAGGCACCCTGCATGTATCGAACGAGATTCCGTGCCGGCCCTATTCCAGCCGCAAACAACACGCGATCAGACGTGGGCCTGCAGCGCTCGCGCAGCTCCAGCCACGTCTCCAGCCACTCGTATTCTTCGGGCCGGAAAAAAATCTGGGCCGCCCCGAAGTCCCTGCTGGTCTTGTGGTTGCTGACCTGCAATGCGGAGGGGGGGGAAATACATTAAATTAAATTAAAAAAAACAAAAAACACACATTTAGACGCCCCGTCAGATCGAACTCAAATTTCGGGCACACGTCAGCGGAGACCCCCGTACTTACCAAGACCACGAAGCCCTCGGCGGACCGGCCGCCGGTGGTCTTCGCTGCTTCCACTTCCTCCACCGTCATGTTGGTCAGGACTCCGGGACGGTGCTTGTAGATGCATGCCACAAACGTGGAGAAGTATCCGTAAAAGCTATACCTCAGCACTTGTGAGCCGTTCTTCTTCATTTCATCTGAGCAGAGGACATGCCAAAAGTAAGCCACCTCAGAGATGCATTTACCCGCCCGCCCGCCCGGGCTAAACAGCCGGTTACATACCCAGCAGTGCGGGGATTCGTGCCCCAGCCGTGTCCCGGCACTTTTTCAGGCTATCCCTGGAGACGACCTTCGCCATCTTCTCCGCCTTCACTTGTTAAATTAAAAAAAAGAAAAAAAGAAAAAAAAGCACAAAGCACAAGGTCAGGGACCACGGGCCGGGCAGCAACCCGAGAAATGATTATGAAAGCCGGTCACACTCACTCACTTTCTGATCTGGGCCCCGTCATCCAGAAACATCCAGCTGCGTAGGTTGCGTTTTCCCGTGGCCATGAAATAAACAAAAGACTTCACGCGGCTCACCTTGGAGTAGGCGTTTTCGAGATGCTTGGTAGAAGGGCAGATTCCCTCCTGGTAATGTTGGTAATCCTCCAAGTAACTCGCAATGTATTTGGGGAAGATCAGATGGCGCAGACCCGGCATTCTTCCACTACTTTGGATAAGCCCGCGCACGACTCCTTCCTTCGGTCTTTTGGTCAGCGATGGCCCGCTGTAATCCCCCTCACCCGATCCTTCCTCCTCCTCCACCACCACAGCCCGTTCCTCCTCTGCGGCCCGTTCCCCCCCCTCCTCCTCCTCCTCATCATCATCCGCCGCCCCCTGCAGCAGATCCGTCCGCTCTGTCACCACGCCGGACTCGGGCGTTCTGCGACCAGAGACGGCCTGTGACAGCCGCCTGTATTTTTTCCGGAGGTCGGCCAGTTCCATAACCAGCCTCTGGTTCTTCCTCCACCTCTCCGTGCATCCCGGGTCACTGCACGTGGGCGGCCGCGGCTCTTCCTGCACCCGGCATGCCAAACGCGCGTCATCGCCCTCCTCTCGTGCCACCAGGTCCAAGCCGGAGACCATGGCAGGTGAGGGGGTTTTGGCACGGAGCGCAGCCAGGAGGGCGATAGTTTTATTGCTCCTTACCCTATTTAAGTGGACCTCCACCTCTTCTTTGCTGAGCTCCGGGTGGCTTTCCCTCAGGTGCCTGTCCAGTCTCGTGCTTTTGTACGCGCATCCAGAGACCGGACAGGCAAGGTCCCTGATGTTTACCCTTCGGGCGGCGTGGTTTAGGAGAATCCTCCGCTCATCCAGGTTCGCCACATTGTGTGTCCGTCTGAAGTGATTGGACAGTGCCGCAAAAGCCTTGAAACAGAGAGGGCAGGTGGAGGACTTCTTTGGAAGTGTCATTGCTGAAGAAAAAAAAAGCGATTAGACCGCTGTGATAAACGTGCAATTTCCCACCGAAATCGGGGAGAAGAGAAACACAACCTACCTCCAGCGTGTTCTGTGGAAAATGAGGGAAAACCAAAGCCGAAACTTCACTCTTATATGCGGAGTGAATTTCCAAATCCGGCTGGAGACTGTCTGTGACTGGCTGAGACCAGAGACAAAGGTGAAACCGTTTGCCATTTGGCGTGCAGATAATTGAGCCGTTGCAGGCCACCACGTGAGCCAAAAAACACGCCCTCGTTGGCCTCACGTGAGACAGGAACGATGCCTCTATCCTGGGCAGATAATTCTGAAGCACCCCCTGAATAATAACTAAAAATAAATAATGATGATAATAATAATCACAGTTCTCCACAGGCCGTGTCTCGCCGCGTTTTGCGCCCGGGAGACGCACTGCCTGCTGGCCTGTCTCTGCTAAAGCGCCGCTGACATCTCTGGAGGTTGTGAAGCGCGTTCACAGCCATCTCTCCAAAGGAACGTAATGTCCTCCGGCGAACCATCCAGCTCTTAGCTTAAGTCCAACAGCCACAGCCACAAACACCGGGAACTCACACAGCCTCTCCCCGGCGATGACAGGCCGTCCCCGGGGCGGACATCCGCATACAGCCGCGCGTAATGTCCTCCGGCGGACCATCCAGCCCTTAGCTCAAGTCTAACAGCCACAGCCACAAACACTGGGAACTCACACAGCCTCTCCCCGGCGATGACAGGCCATCCCCGGGGTGGACATCCGCATACAGCCGCGCGTAATGTCCTCCGGCGGACCATCCAGCCCTTAGCTCAAGTCTAACAGCCACAGCCACAAACACCGGGAACTCGCACAGCCTCTCCCCGGCGATGACAGGCCGTCCCCGGGGCGGACATCCGCATACAGCCGCGCGTAATTTCCTCCGGCGGACCATCCAGCCCTTAGCTCAAGTCTAACAGCCACAGCCACAAACACCGGGAACTCGCACAGCCTCTCCCCGGCGATGACAGGCCGTCCCCGGGGCGGACATCCGCATACAGCCGCGCGTAATTTCCTCCGGCGGACCATCCAGCCCTTAGCTTAAGTCTAACAGCCACAGCCACAAACACCGGGAACTCGCACAGCCTCTCCCCGGCGATGACAGGCCGTCCCCGGGGCGGACATCCGCATACAGCCGCGCGTAATGTCCTCCGGCGGACCATCCAGCCCTTAGATTAAGTCCAACAGCCACATCCACAAACACCGGGCACTCGCACAGCCTCTCCCCGGCGATGACAGGCCATCCCCGGGCGCACTTCCTCCGGGCTGTTCAACCACCTCTGGGGCCTACACGCAGCACCTTGCACACCGGTCGAACCGGCGGACCCACACTTAAGCACCCCCCCACCCTCCAGACAGTTAGCCGCAGCCACACGCGTTCCGTGGTCCTGGTAGGCTGCATTGTACTTAGAATTTTAAAAACACTGCTTAATAGAATGAAGCGTGGTACCAGGACAGCATAGTACCAGGACCGCGTAGTACCAGGACCACGTACTCTCTGCCACAGCGCCCTGGGCTTGGGAGATCTGCCGGGCGGATCCGCTGCCACCAGCCCGACTTCCCTTCCTCCTACTAGGTGCCTACCCATGCAGACCTTCCCTGATACAGGGAAGCGGTATCCGCAGGACTTTTCTATTTTATGTTCTAGGTCTCAGACTATTTTACTATAAAATTTTCTTCATTTAACAAGCTATTTATACTATTTTTCAGAATCAGCTAGATCTCCCGATTCTGAAAATATATATATATATGTCTTTTAGTGCACTTTTTATGCTAAGCTAACAGGCTAACAAGCTAACATGGGGTATTATCATTCACACCGGGTATCAGGGATGTTACCTCTAATGCTAAAATGCTAAGCTCATGCTAATGCTCTGCAAACATGCTAATATGGTACACCTTCCTGCCCCCTAGGTGCCAGTGATGTTGTTTTCAACCTTCCTTACAATGCTAATGCTATGCTACTTAGCTAATTTGGAATGCTTACTTCCTCCTAATATCCCAGGACACCAATTTCAGCTTTTTCCTCAATGTGACTAAAGCTAAGCTAACATGCAACTAGGCCCAATCAACATGCTAATGCTATGCTACTTAGCTAATTTGGAATGCTTACTTCCTCCTAATATCCCAGGACACCAATTTCAGCTTTTTCCTCAATGTGACTAATGCTAAGCTAACATGTAACTAGGCCCAATCAACATGCTAATGCTAAATCCTGCTAATCCCCGTTTCCCCAATGCAAAATACAGTCACAGTCCGGTCAGTCAAGTCAGTCAACACACAAATCACATCAGAACTCTTACTTTAAATCTAGGATCTTTGGAGGAGAGGCAACGCATCATCTGTGACCTGGGCGATGGCACACTGTGCTCAAAACAACAAGTGTATGCAGAATTTAAAAGTGGCTCTGCTTACCTGTATTTTGGGGTGCCCCCGTTGTCAGAGCTGCAGTGGCCTCGTCCAAGCCCCAGGCCCCACGGCCTCTCCTGGCTGGCTCGCCAATGTAATGTTGAAGAAAAATCGAGAAGCTGGGCCGGATGTCTTCTGGATCTTCACCACACTGTAGAGACTAACAGTCACTAATAAAAAACACTGAGTCAAAAAGAGTTCAGATGTGAGCAAAGTTTACTGTTCAAGCGAAGCAAGCAGTACAGCAAACATGAGTCCTTCCATGGAAGCACTGATCAAGCAATGCACAGATTCTGCCTTTTATACTCTTTCTGGTACCCCTCCTTCTGTGGTTTCACAACTTTAGTACCTCCTCTTGACCTTGAGTCACCATTCCTGTTAGACACCATTATTTTTCTTTTTTGCCCATTCTCCTGTAATCAAGAAATAATGGTGTCATTTTTCCAGCTGCCATCCAGACGCAGTTCCTGGAGAAGGCGGTGAAATTCACCGAAATTCACAGAGCTGTGTGCACCTCCGGATGATGTTATGAACCTAAACACTACGGCGTTTAGTTTTCCAACGTATTTGCTCAACAGGTACAGTGCAGCAATATTTGTTATTTCTGCCTTGGTAATTAAAAGAAATAAACGGGTTTGTTTTTATTCGCGTTACTTGCGCGAGTAACGCGAATAAAAACAAAACAGTTATTAACCATTTTGCCCTTCTCTTCCGGGAAAAAATAACGGAGTGCCAACAACGTTTATTTCTTTTCATTACCATGGCCGAAATAACTAATATTGCTGCTGGAGGTGCACACAGCTCGGTGAATTTCAACTGATGATGAACTGATGCTTTGTCAGGTCTGTCCACAAGACAACAAGCAAACAACTGTTTTCTCAATGTAGTGCAGATCGATCAGAGCTATGCTACGGTAACATTGTAGCAGCTGTGTCACACACTCAAAATAACGTAATCTAAATCAGGCATAAATACGGCAACAACGTTATTGTATATACACATATATCTACATACTGTGTAACTTAAACTCACATTCATTTATGTTTATTATTGATAACAGCAGCTGTGCAGCCATATATTTTATGTAGACACCCACAGGGTGTTCACTACAGCTCAGTTAAATTAAATGTTTTCTATGCTGCAGATACCTTGCCACTGGTGACTCATTCAGGATGATTGGCTTTCGCGACACAGGTCACATGAATATATCGCCCGAGTTGAATTTTTTCAACTTATGCGAATAGGCAGAAGACGCGAATTTCGTCTATTCGCCAGAAACGCTCAATTCGCTTTTGGTGGGAACACACCATTAGGGATCCATTGGACCTTCCGGAGTATTGGTTGCCAGATGGATTCCCTTCCAAAAAGATCTGTTGGCACCCAACTTTCCAAGGACACTAGAATACAGAATAACAATTAATGGTTATTAGGAGCTTAGCACAGTGTGCAGACTTATTTCTTTGTACCAAGTATTGCACTAATAAAAGACACACCCATTACACAGTTTCTAAGTATGCATTGTTGTTGCAGACTCTTATCTCCCAGCATTCCACTTCAATGAGAATGCCAACCGCCCACAGTCAACAAGTGCCTTGGGAGATCCTGTCTTTAAAGTGGCCTTCCCTAAAGCAAAGAAGGGGGGGATACAGCCTCAAGCGAAGGAAGATTGAGCCGACAGTCAGTAAGTAAATTATCACCATTTATTACACACAGTGCAACATTACATATTAAGTCCATATTTCTTTTCTTGAAAATACAAAAGTGCGTTACAAAGAAAGCAATATCACGTGAGGACTGTAATGAATATTTCAATTCAATTCAATTCAGTTTTATTTATATAGCGCCATATCATAACAAAGTTATCTCAGGGCACTTTTTCGAATAGAGCAGGTCTAGACCGACTCTTTATATTTACAGAGACCCAACAGTTCCCACCATGAGCAAGCACTATGCGACAGTGGCAAGGAAAAACTCCCTTTTAACAGGTAGAAACCTCGAGCAGAACCAGGCTCAAGGTGGGCGGTTATCTGCCTCGACCGGTTGGGTTGAAGGGGGAAGGGGGGAGCGGGAGAGAGAGAGCAGGAGGAAAGAGAACATACAGCAGCTCAATACAGCATAGATATGGTAATGGCATTGATGTTAACACCAACAGAAACAACACTAAGAGCAACATTATAATAGCAATACTAATAACAGCAACAACAGCAATAGCATCAGCGGGTGCAGAGCAGGAGCACGGGGCAGCAGGCGGCAGCAACCACAGACCCAGACTCCACAGCTCCAGAGGCAGAAACACCTGCAGAAAGCAACAGAAGGGGAGGGAGAGAGAGAGGGGAGAGAAAGCACACAACTACGGGAAGAAGTTGAATTAATAACAAGCATTGATGGGATATGAGGGCGTACAGATGGAGAGGAAGAGGAGGAGAAAGGAGCTCAGTGCATCATAGGAAGTCCCCCGGCAGTCTAGGCCTATAGCAGCATAACTAAGGGGTGGCTCAGGGGTCACCTGAGTCAGCCCTACTATAAGCTTTATCAAAGAGGAAAGTCTTAAGCCTACTCTTAAATGTGAGGAGGTTGTCCGCCTCCCGTACACAAACTGGGATCTGGTTCCACAGGAGAGGAGCTTGATAGCTGAAGGCTCTGGCTCCCATTCTACTTTTAGAGACTCTAGGAACCACAAGGAACCCTGCATTCTGGGAGCGCAGTGCTCTAGTGGGGTAATAGGGTACTATGAGCTCTTTAAGATATGATGGTGCCTGACCATTTAGGGCTTTGAAGGTGAGGAGAAGGATTTTAAATTCTATTCTGGATTTTACAGGGAGCCAGTGTAGAGAAGCTAATATTGGAGAAATATGTTCTTTTTCTGGTTCTTGTCAGTAAACGTGCCGCAGCATTCTGAATCAGCTGGAGAGTCTTAAGGGATTTATTGGGGCAGCCTGATAATAGAGAGTTGCAATAGTCCAGCCTAGACGTAACAAATGCATGGACTAGTTTTTCTGCATCTTTTTGAGATAGGATGTGCCTGATTTTTGCAATGTTACGTAAATGAAAAAAGGCAGTTCTTGAAGTGTGTTTTATGTGGGAGTTAAAGGACATATCCTGATCAAAGATAACTCCAAGATTCCTTACGGTTTCGCTGGAGGCCAGGGCAATGCCATCTAGAGAAACTATATCTTTAGATAATGTGTTTCGAAGGTGTTCGGGGCCAAGTACAATAACTTCGGTTTTGTCTGAGTTTAACATCAGAAAATTGCAGGTCATCCAGGCCTTTATGTCCTTAAGGCATGCTTGAAGTTTAGCCAATTGATTGGCCTCATCTGGCTCGATCGACAAATACAATTGGGTATCATCTGCATAACAATGAAAATTTATGGAGTGCTTCCTAATAATATTGCCTAAAGGAAGCATATACAAGGTAAATAGAATTGGTCCAAGCACAGAACCTTGTGGAACCCCGTGACTAACTTTGGCGTGCATAGAGGATTCATCATTAACGTGTACAAACTGATATCGATCTGATAAATAGGATTTAAACCAGCTTAGTGCAGTACCTTTAATGCCAATAAAATGTTCTAGTCTCTGTAATAGAATGTGATGGTCAATGGTATCGAATGCAGCACTAAGATCTAGTAAGACAAGCACAGAGACAAGTCCTTTGTCTGATGCAATTAGAAGGTCATTTGTAACTTTCACCAGTGCAGTCTCTGTGCTATGATGCACTCTAAATCCTGACTGAAAATCCTCAAACAGCTTGTTGTTGTGTAGAAAGTCACACAACTGATTGGCGACTGCTTTCTCAAGGATCTTAGAGAGAAAAGGAGGGTTAGATATAGGTCTATAATTTGACAAAACCTCTGGATCAAGAGTGGGCTTTTTAAGAAGAGGCTTAATTACAGCTACTTTAAAGGACTGTGGCACATAGCCTTTAAATAAGGACAGATTGATCATATCTAGTACATAAGTGCTAACTAAGGGTAAAAATTCTTTAAGCAGCCTAGTTGGGACGGGGTCTAAAAGACACGTTGATGGCTTAGATGAGGAAATCATGGAAGTTAGTTGATTACGGTTGATGGGAGAAAAGCAGTCTAAATGTACAGGTTTTACAGTTGTTTCTAAGGTTCCTGTGTTTGAAGATAAGCCAGTACCAACTGAGGGCAGGAGGTGCTGAATTTTGTCTCTAATAGTTAGAATTTTATCATTAAAGAAGCTCATAAAGTCATTACTACTGAGGTCTATGGGAATACATGGCTCAACAGAGCTGTGACTCTCTTTATATTTTAAAACTTTTTATTAAAAACAACTAATTTATTCCATATACATATGTAAATAAACTCACCCTTGTATTTGAGAGTGTTGTCCCCTGACCCAGCTTCTCTTTAATGAAGAGCTGAAGAAGATCCCCGCTCCAGAGGATTCTTTTGCTCTGAGTTCTCTTGTGCCATCCTAAGGAAATAGCTTCATTATGGATATGCCTCATGCTTCAATCCAGCAGCAGGTTGAAACCAGTGTAGGTAACGCCTGATGACACGAGTAGA
>SEMN01002166.1:0-14052 GCA_005408345.1 Macquaria australasica | reverse complement strand
CTGTAGACTGAGACATGTGAGACATTTCACTTGAACTTTGGAGTGAATCACTTTAGCTTCAGGTCTTTGCGGCATTCTCCTAAATTTAAATATCAATATTACGAACACCACAGTAATGCTGTGAAAGGTTGAGCTAAACGTCGAAGATGTTCAAGTGCAACGAGGGAAAACACTTAAATTATACATTTCTAAAATTGACTTGAACTTTGAGGCAAGACATTCAACTGGACCTCAGGGACCTGATCATGGCCGCAATGCCCTTCATCATCATCATCATCATCACCACTGAGGTAGACTGTAGTTGTTACGGGCAATGTGAGTTTTCCTCCATGAAACTTCCTTATAAAGACATAAACAAGGCTACAGCCATGCTAGCAGCTCTGTGAGGCTGTACTGAGGCACAGAGGTGTTTTGAGCCAAATGCTAACATGCTCATGATGACAATGTGAACATGCTGATGTCTAGCAGGTGTAATGTTTGCCGTCTTAGTTTGGCTTGTTGTTTCTAATTACAAGAATTCACAACAACAGTCAGATGAGTTTATTTCCTGTTGAATGTAAAATGTGAATCTGCAAAGTAACCAGCAAATCCAGCTGTTAGACAGATGTAGTGGAGTAAACAGTACAATATTTCCCCCTTAGATGTGGTGGGAAAGTAAAAAGCCTCCAAAAACAGAAATCCTCGTAAAGACTGGCAACCTGATTTTTGTACTTTTGTATGTAAGTAAATGTACTTTGTTACTTCCTGCTTTAATGAAAGTAAAGTTGCTGATTTTAGAATGAGCTCAGAAAACTACAAAACACACAAAACAGCTCGTCGGTGACATCAGACAGAGTACTTGTACCAATCAGATTTCATTGAGCTCCTGCATTCATGTAATCTGCTGCAGCATCAGACTGTGGAGTTATTTCTGAAGAGCTTGTCCTCATATGGACACAGCTGCAGTTTGTCATCAGCTCCACTAGAGGGCGTCCTCAGGTGTCACTTCTTCTCTACAAACTAGTAGCACCGGTTTAGTTTCATATCAGCTGCTCAAACACAACTCAAAGCTTAAATAACACTACATTATCTCACACCACCAACTATCTCAGATGTGACGGGGTGTTGGAGCTCGTCAGCTCGAGTCACGTCTCAGAACAGCTGATGGTGTTTTTAATCACATGATTCATCAGAAACACCATCAGCTGGTTTTCAGCTCTGATATCAATCAACAAAATAACTTAATCAGACACAATCAATACTTTATTTTGATTTTGTTTATTTAAATCACTTTTGTCTCATTTCTAAAAAGGCTCTTCAGTAATTTGTGCCAGTATGCAGCACTTCTTATAGAAACAATGATCAGACAATAAAAAGGTTTGAATTTGGCAGCCAGACATTTAAGGAACGTGCAAATGCTTCTTATTTTTGAGAACATTGTTTCTGATGATTTAACAGTGTTGAAGGCAGGTAATGCAGTTATTAGAATAAATTAGACACATTGGATCAAATCAATCAGTGTGATCAAATTGGTGAGTTGTAGTAGTAAGTAGCAAAGTGACACATCAAAGAAAGAAATGCATTGATCTGAATCAGACAAAACAAACGATTATTTTGATAATCGACTAGTCACCGATTATTTTTGCGATTAGTCGACTAATCGGATCGTACGTAAATTGCAGCTTATGGCACCAGCATGCAGCTGCTCTTATATAACCATCATCAGCTTCCAGCTTGAAGTGTTTAAGGTGTGTGCTAACTAACAAATAAAGACAATGAAGACGACAGTCCATTCAACTTTTAATGAACTTTGCAGCTTGTAGCAGCTTCATCGCCAACCATGGACAGGGGTCTCGTGTCCGTCACCAACATGTTCCAGATTGCTTCAGTCAGGACATTTACCTGCCCAGGTGTGCATGTTGTTGCCTTGGTAACAAAGGAACGTGTGTTTTAGCACTGTGACGTAGCGTTATAAAACATTAGCGTTATCACGTTTCCTATTCAAACATGACGTCACTGTTATAGCGTTACAGCAAACACATAACATGAAATCGTCATCGTTAATGTTAACGTTTACAGCTGTCAATATAAGTAAGTAGCTCGCTGTTGACGTTAATGTGAGCAGCTAACTGTCCCTCTTCGTCAGAAACTGGATCAGATTCAGCTACAACAACGTGCTTTCTTTTCAAATGCTCGTGCATCGCTGTAGTGCTCCCATGGAAGGCAAGTTCTGCCTTGCAGATTTTGCATTGCACATTCTTTTCATTTCTCTTGATAAAATGCTCCGTTTGCAGCTAGCCACGATACTGTTGATACTGGGCAGAACTTTTCAGGTGACACCACGGCTGACCCCGATTACCACTACTGCGCATGTGCGTCAAGGACAGAAAGGCAGACAAGGCAGCGGAAGCTACAGCGGCAGTTTGGAGAGAAAAACAAAGCTTCAAAAGATAAACGACGATGATTTTGATAGTCGACGTAATCGTGACTAGTCGACTAATCTGGGCAGCCCTAATGTCTACACCGTACATCACCAATAAATATACATTGATTACACTAAATGATGGTGAATCTTTCTGTAGAAAATCAAATGGTTGTTCTACTCAGTGTGATTGACAGGAGAGATGATCAGAGGAGCAGAGTTTTTACCACCATAGTTATTACATGGACTGAAGAATGGGTAGAGTTTCTCAGTGAAGGAGCAGCCAGTAAAGAAGTAGATAAGAGCTGCAGCATCTACGTCATAAAAGGAGACCAGACCCTCCTCATAATCCACAAACACCCCCACCTTCTCAGGCTGAGACTTCAGAGAGAGACGGACTGCAGGACCAGCAAGAGCTTTGTACTCATTTTCATTCCTCAACCATATCGTCCATTGACCATTCTGAGGACTTGCTGTGATTTTTCCCTTCCTGTTGATCGACTCTCTGGCCACTCCTAAATCCCACGCAGTCTTCCCTTTAACCTGAACCTGGAAATAAAATCTGCCTGAAGAGAAACTCTGCTTTGCTAAGACAATAACACATCTATCAAATCTCTCTGGATTGTCTGGGAGATTCTTCCTTACATCACCATGTTTAACTTGTTTTCCATCATCAGACAGGATGAGATCAGGATGTGCTGTATCAGGATCGAGTGTCACATCCGCTGCATACTGCTGGACCCTCTTCAGCTCGGCCTCAAGCAGCTTCTTCATCTGGTTACTGAGCGTCTCCTCCAGCTGATTCACAGCTCTCATCACTGTCCCCTCATATGAAGGTGGACAGACGCTGACTTCTGTCCAGTCCTTGGTGGGTGGAGCAGCGTTCAGGGACGGGAAGCTTTGGAGGAGGTGGAGGTGGTCTTCAGAGCGTGACAGCTGCTCCACCTCAGTGCTTCTCTTCTTCAGCTCAGAGATTTCCTGTTCCAGGTCTCTGATGAAGCCTTCAGCCGGTTTCTCTGTCTTTCTCTGCTTCTCTTTGATGGTGTAGATGAGCTCGGCCTGGCTTCTCTCAACAGACTCCTTCAGAGCGGTGAAGACCTGAACACCACCTGCTATCTCTCTGTCTGCACCTTCCTTACTGAGCTCCACTGAGCGTTTGATCTCCTGAATCTTCAGTCGTCTCTTCTGGATCATCTGCTGAGTTTCAGCCTCTGTCTTCCCCAGCTCGGCCTTCTTTCCTTCATATTCTTCTTCCAGAGGAACAACATCATGTGTCTTGTGGTCTAAAACAGTGCAGAGCATGCAGACACACATCTGGTCGGTCTTGCAGAACAGCTCCAGCAGTTTATCGTGCTTCGTACACATCCTGCCTTCCAGGTTCTCCACAGGGTCGATCAGCTGATGTCTTTTCAGGCCTGACATTGTCAGATGAGGCTCCAGGTGAGTCTCACAGTAGGAGACCAGACACACCAGGCAGGACTTCAGGGCCTTCAGTTTGGTTCCGGTGCAGACGTCACAGGGAACTTCTCCTGGTTTGGCACCTTGTTGCTGTGAGCTGCTGCTGCTGGCTTTCTGTTGAGCCGACTGTCTGAACTGAGCAGCCATCTCAGAGATGAAAGTATTGACCCGCAGCTCAGGTCTTGTGTAGAAAACTTCTTTACAGTTGGGACACTGACACGGGACATTAATGTTCCAGTGTTCAGTGATGCAGGTTTTACAGAAGTTGTGTCCACATGGTATGGCGACTGGATCAGTGAACACATCCAGACAGATGGAGCACAGAAACTGATCTTCAGTCAGCAGACAGCTGGCAGCAGACATATCTACACTCTGAGGACACAAAGTGTGAGAAAACAAAACTGTTATTAATTATTTTATCATTATTTGTTTCATAAAATCAAACTATGATTAGTGGAATATAAGGCGAGTCATCCTGGACTCTGTTGTAATATTTCACCAAACTGACGTCCAAACTTTATAAGAAAATATGAGCTCTGGTTGTCAATGACTTTGCGGCTTCAATCTGCATGTATTCAGCTTCTGATGTACTAAGTCGGCTCATTACGCAGTCAGGTCCTGGACTCTGCTGCGAGTGAAGCAGAGCTCAGATGTGCAGTTCAGCGGTGGTATTTCTATGAGATCACCGAGCTCAGAAAATAAGTGATAACATGGTGATCTTCATTCCAAAACATTTACTTTTACTTTCACTCTTTCTCTAAATATTACTCAAACATATGATATTACTGTATCTTGATCCTAAATCTAATCATTCATTATTTCAAAGGGCCTTCAGCCCCTAAAAAACACAATGTGATCCCTCCATTACTGTCACATCATCACACATTAAATAATATAATAATACTGCTACCCTGCTGCTTATATTGATGTTAAAGTCAGCAAAACATTTTTAATTCCACTTTAAAACTGAATGTAACACATCTATTACAATTTACTGTGATGTATTTAGCCAGTATTTGTCTTTATTATTAGTTTTATTGAAGCGTCTGAGGGAGTAGAGCAGCAGAAAAATCACCTTCTCTGTCCAAAGACCTTCAGAGTCAGAGAGTCAGCTTGGACAAAGAGGAGGAAGTGGAGGTACAGAGAGAGAGGAAGATGATACAGAGAGCAGAGAATCAGACACATTAAATGTGCAGAAGAAAAGATGGCAGCTGCTCTGGACTGCAGGAAACTGTCACTATTTCTCTCCACAGCCCCCACGGCCACCGATGGCCCTCAGTTCAACATGGTTACGGCCCTGAGTGGAACTTCCTGTCTGAGTAGAGCTCAGGTTTTGGGTTCATACCGGAAACGGCAACAGAGAAACTCTGCAAATTAGCTGAAGCTGCAGTCACTGTGGTTTGGTTTTTACCTCTGTTTTGTAGTTCATGTACAAATGTACATGTTGATTGACAATTTACACGTTTTTCTTTTTGTAATGTCATAATACCTTTGATATGTTAAAAGATAAAAAAGTCAGATTCTGGTTTTAACTCAGTTCTGACCAAATGTTGAGTTGGTGCATTGAGTGTTTGTAGGGCAGTGAACTCACCAGAGTCTGGCAGAGATTCTGCTGTGTTGTTGATCCAGTTGAATGTTTCTTCAGAGAGAAACAGAGAGACTTGTCTCGACTGCAGCTCTGCTGTCGCTCAGACAAACTTTCACTTTCATTTGAGGAAATGAGGCGTTGCAGCTCCTCCTCTTTCAGTGTTGCTCCTCCTCTCAGTGCAGCTCTGGAAGTGAGCTTTGATTGGCTCCTGGGGAAATACCTTGACATAGCTTTGGAACAAGATGAGTTTGGACTTTGTGTTTCTTCTTCTTCTTTTCTACAGTGGAAGTTTCCAGCAGCCAGAAGAACATACAGTTACAAACAGACAACATAAGAAAAGAGGTCAGTGCAAGATATTCAAGAACAAACTGTATCTTTTGATCAACAGGCTGCAACGCTGCCTTCACAGTCCCAGGAAAAGACTGATAAATTCCCAGGAAGAAATAACTTTAAAATCATGTGAAATCCTTCAACCCTATTAGTCCGGCAGGAGAAAAAGGTTCCCATGTACCCGAATGGCATTTTTTTGTAACCTGTTTCTTTAGGACTCTAATCTGGTCTAGTTAAGATTTTTTCATGTTGCCGACGTCATCTTGAATTGTTGTCCACACAAATGGCAAAAAACTGCGATTTTCATAACTCCTGAACCAAACAACATACAAAGACAAATAAACCCACTTTTTCATACACTTCTGACACCAGGAATCAAATGGAAAGGTCACTGACATGGTACAACCACTCTTTATTGGTTAAAACAGGAAAACAACACATTTTAGCAATATAACTTTTGCAATTTTTTCACAGGTTTCCTGCAATAGCCAAATGAAACTAGTTTATTCTCTTATATCAACTGCGAGGTTATTAAATGGATGACAATCACTCTAACTGACATAGTCGGCAGTCCCATAATACTAGCTAATTGAAAGCAAAAGTCATTAAAACCCCCATCACTATCACCAGCAGCCAACAGGTCATGGGGGCAGAATTGGTCCACAAGACAAGATAGGCTCCGAAATCCCTTCCTCTTTTTTCTCCCACCCCTGATCCTCATCATATGGTTTAGGCCTCCAGAAGATTGGCTCAACTGCCCACGTATGACCGTATGACCTATACGTATTACGTATTTCTCCTGCCGGACTATATTGCTTGTCGTTGATGACTGGAAAAGTTGCATTTTCAGTTTTTTGGGGGTCATGTCATGAGATGAGATGATGGATTACATGAAGTCCCTCTACAGGTTTGGAATATAATTTAGATTATGTAAAAAATGCACCTACAATTACCCAAAGTCTCGAGTCCTCTTTTCTTCTGTTACTAACTAAGACGTGTGTTAAAACATCTGAAGAACATGTTTGAGTGCAGAGAGTCAGCTCAGTTGGTTGTCCACAGTCCATTCAGCGTTTTCAGGTCATGAGGTTTCCAGGAGGAAGAGGCTGTAAATAGTAAAGGTGACAGTAGACGTGTTGACACTTGACTCCTGTGTTTTCAGAAAGATTAGCGGTTTGACTCAAAGAAAAGCTGTATCAATAGTTAATTGTTTCACCTGTTATTTATTGTGTATAATACTGTTGTGAGCCCATAGTTACTGTCAGTTCCACCAGAAACCTCAGAAATGTCACTGATAAGTTGTATTACTGTTTTGTGAAGAGCTATCATATTTGACACATCCAGAAGTCTAATAAATGCTTTTTGTACCTGGATGTTTTTCAGGCGAATCTTAATTCTACATGTATATAATTCATCATAAATCTTCAATGGAACTATTTACATCAAATGTTTCTTCATTTTCAAAAAGTTCTGGTAATCCTGAGAAAGAAGAGGTGCAATATGTCCATACTTGAAGCTAGTAAGAGGGTTTAGGAGGCAGAGAGATGGAAGCCTGGGACTAAAGGGTTAATTATAACAACAACAATTTGTTATATTTTTGAATATATATAGTACTATATATATATAAAGTAACTAAAGTTATCAAATAAAAAAGTACAATGATGAGAGATGTCAGAGTGAATGTATCAGCTGTCTGGTTTCTCCAGACTTCAGCACTAAAACTCTTTTCCACCGAAATCCTATAAAAAGCACAGAAAACAGAACTTACATTTAGTAAAGATGTAATGAACCTTTTAAAGTGATGAACATTTTATGAAGAAAAATCGACTTTTTATCTCATTATTTGGACTTTTTATCTCATAATTTGGACTTCTTTAAATCTTTTTTTGTTTTTTTACATCAGGGATTATCAGAAACAGCAGAAAGGTCTCACACCTCTCTGCAGGTAGAAGCTCCTCAGTGAACAGAGAAGTTACTGCTGGGGGATCCAGCATTTTAGCACATGCACCTGTTGGTTGCCCAACATGGTGGGTGGGTGTGTTTGATTTCGGTCACTGAGCTTGCTCACAGGGTGGTGCATCCAATCAGTGATTAATTAAGGTACATGCAGTAGTGGAAGAAGTATTCAGAGCCTTGTACAAGTAGCAATATCATACTGTAAAAAATACTCTGTTACAAGTAAAAGTACTGCATTCAAAATTGTACATTATTAAAAGTATAAAAGCATTAGCAAACACAAGTACTTTAAGTATCAAAAGTAAAAGTACTCATTAGGCAGCAGAATGGCCCCCATCATTGTAATGCTGCCGTATCATATACAGTACTATATTATATGATTATTAATAACATCACTAATAATGCTGTAGCTGGTTAAGGTGGAGCTAATTCTAACTACCATACTTTATATACATTACTCTCTGTTAGTTTAACCCTTAACAATATATCATTTTAGAAACTCATTAAAGGTAACAAGTAACTAAAGCTGTCAGATAAATGTAAAGATTACAGTTTCCCCTCTGGAAAGTACATCAGAATTGTATTTAAGTACAGTACTTGAGTAAATGTAGTTGGTTACTTTCCACAACTTATTATTTGTAAAATCAGCGTTCAGATGATTTAATGGCATATACACACACTCCGGTACAGTAGGTGGAGGTGTGCAACTTTTCTGGTTTGCGACCCGGCATTAACGCACAGAAGGAGGAGAAGAAGGCAGCATCGGGTTGTCATGACTGAGTTACATGGCGTACTGCTGTGCACCAGGCTGTGACTCTTGTCAGAGGAGGGAAAGCGATCGAGATTTATCTTTCCATCGTTTCCCGAGTGATCCACTCGCCCGCCAGGCATGGGCTCAGCAAATCCAGATGCTGGAGGAGTGTGTCGATCCTCATTTTCAGGTAATCACGTTAGCAGAACAGCGAGTCTCCATCTCCACCTCTTCACTATAAAGGTATGATTAGAAACTAGACCGGGCTGCTCAGCGGTAACAAGATCCCGTCTCTCGGTAGATCACAGAGAGCACTAAAGTGTGCAGCAGACATTTTACGGAGGACTGCAAGGTCCCGTCTCTGACGGGTCTGAAGAGACTGAAGAAGGGCAGCGTGCCCACTGTGTTTACAGGCTGTGGACCAGGGACCAGGAGGACAGCTCAGACCACCCAGAGGTGACTTATCCACAGCTGCCAGCTAAATGTCCTGTATGTCGACATAAAACACACTGGACTTAATCTGAAGTGTCCATTTGTCTTCAGGGGTCCTGGGAGTGTTCAGGAAATGAAGGCAACAGCACCAGAGTTGGAAAAGGAAACACAGTAAGTATCTGCACCTGTGTGCACTTCACTATTACTGGAAACCAGAGGTGGACAGTAACTAAGTACATTTAGCAGGGTTTGCACAAAGACTTGAAAGCTTGGAAAATGCTTAACTTTAACCGTTATGTTTTCAAGGTTAGGAATATGCTTGGATTTGAATATAGTCCTTGAAAAATGCTTGATTTTCAACATGATCTGGTGTTTCATCATCGACACAATCACTCATGGAAACCAGAAATCTTTTAATATTTGAAATGAAACGATCCCGTCGTCGTATTTGTTTGTTGTCTCCTGGAATTTATAGTAACTATTAAAGGCTTCGAGAGTCTGAACGTCTTTGGGTTAGGTACCTTGAAAGTGCTTTAGAAGTGCTTGAATTTTACTCTTAAACTGTATGAACCCTGCTTTACTCAAGTACTTACTTGTATTTCAGTTCCATGCTGCTTTACACTCCACCACATTTATCTGACAGCTTTAGTTACTAGTTACTTTGCAGATTCAGATTATTAATACAAAATATAAATCAACTAAAACATTATGATGTATTATTATGGATTAAGCTACCAGCAGATAAAGTATATAAAGTCATTAAAATGAGCTCCACCTTTACCAGCTGCAACATTAATGTGCTGAACACATTAACGCATTAATAATTATGTATGTTGAGCGCCAGTTATCTTGAATGTGGATTTAGTATTGTGCAACAGTTTATCAGCCTGTCTACATAAGAATAATCAGACCTTTTTTAGTATTTAATCAAACTTTAAAGTAATTTGAGTGTAAACAGTTACAGTTGCCGTCTTACACACAGTTTGTCTGTAAGGTCTAATCATGGTTGTGGTTTGGTGCCTGAGCAGCTTTGGTACTTACCTTCGTCTTTGCTGTTTTCCTCTGTGTTTTCTTTCTCTCACACAGTTCGTACAAGGCTTCGGAGGTGCTTCGCGATCATGACTATTCGAAGAAGCCCCTCACTGCGAAAGAGCAGCTGCAGGCCGCACGGATGGAGCTGGAGCTGGAAGAAAAAAGCCGAGAACTGAAAAGGGAGCAGTTGTTTCTGCAGCGTCTCCAGTATGAGCCGGAGGTGATCATGTTTTACACCGGATTTAGAGACTACAGCACACTCAAAGCATTCTACTTGGCTCTGCAGCCGACACCAGAGACTATTTGGAAATGGAGTCACGCACTAAAGCTGAATAATACTGAAGAAAACACTGTGGACACTGGCTTCAATGCACAACACCTGTGTCTGTTTGATCAGCTGTTCCTGTTCCTTTGCTTTTTGAGGCGGGGGTTTCTTCCCGTTGACATGTCTAAGCGGTTCAACGTGTCAGAGGCCACAGTTCGGTCGACCTGCGTAACGTGGTGCCACTACCTGTTCTTTACGCTGGGAACTCTACCAATATGGCCGAGTAGACAGACTGTAGATGAGCTAATGCCGCCATTCTTCAGGACGACCTTCCCCAAAACACGGGTGGTGCTGGACTTGACTGAGATCCACATCCAGATGGCAACATGCACGGTGAACTCTTACCGTCACAAAGGTTCCACAACACTCAAGTCTCTGGTTGGTATCACCCCCTCCGGCTCAGTCAGCCTCGTCAGCAGCGTCTACACAGCCTCCATGTCAGATAAGGACATCATCCGGGAGTCGGGGGTTTTAAACCTCCTGGAGCCCGGTGACGAAGTGATGGCAGACACAGGCTTAGAGATCAAAGACCTCCTCGATGTGATCGGTGTAAACCTCGTCATCCCGACGTTCTTGGGGCCAAACGGACAGTTAAATCAAGACGACATAACACCCACACAACACGTCGGCCACCTGAAAATCCACATAGAGAGGGCGATGAGTCGCATCAAAGACTACTATATCTTTGATGACCTTGTTCCTGCTGCACTTTGTGGTTCAGTCAACCAGCTGTGGACAGTCTGTGCTCTGCTGACAAACTTTCAAGGACCTTTGCTTTAGTTCTGTGGACAATATTAGACGATTGCAGATATATCTATAACTGGTAGGAGACCCCGGGGTCAACCCAGAACACGCTGGAGAGATTAGATATCTCATCTGGCTTGGGAGCGCCTCAGGATCCCCCCAGGAGGAGCAAAACGTTTCTGGGGAGAGGGACGTCTGGACTACCTTGTTTAGTCGGCTGCCACTGCGACCCGGCTCCAGAGAAGAGGCAGAAGATGGATGGATGGATGTATCGATATGTTTCAGCTGATTACTAACAAGAAACTGCAGTGCAGAACTGCCAAAGATACAGAGTCTCCATTCCACAGTTTGTCTACCAGAGAGCACAGATTGTCTTTACACTGTAAAATGTCAGTACATATCTTTGTCTCAGATCTTTAATAACTAAATTTAAGGATCCTTATCAGAAATGTTTGTTCGTGTTATGTGTAAAGGCAAAACTAATGTAGATGTTGGCTGATACGTCGTTATCAGATTTGTTTAAACTCTCAAATATCAATTGGGAATGTGTCTCAGAAATCTGGTATTGGTCAGCTCTAATGCTGTGGAAACATGCGGTGAAGACATTTCTTGAAATATTAACCTCTCCCATCCTGCCGAAGCAAGCAGTGAGTCCGTCATTACAAATGCAAGTACGGCTGCAACTTACTATTATTTTCATTATCGATCATTTTGCCCTCAAAATGTCTCAAAATAGTGAAAAATGCTCATTATAACTTCCCAGAGCCCAAAATGATGTCTCCTTTCTTTCTGACCAACAGCCCCAAACCCAAAGATATTCAGTGATTGTACAATTATATAATTCAGTTCAGTTGCATCAATTGTTGACGGTTAATTTTCTTTGTCATTTGCAAAGAGAACAAATATATTGGGTTGAATTTTTGGGAAATGCACAAGAAATTGAGAATATTTCCATTTGATGGGATTTGAAAAATATGCAGTCTTGGGTTTGAATATTTGGCAAATAGCTTCAATGAAGTGCTGGAAAAACATGATACAGAATATAGAGTGTATATGTGATACTGTCATACAGTGTGGACACACCGTACTTTAGAGCAGCATAATGAGAAGCTTAAAGGATAAGGCTGATGTTTTTCTATAATTATTGTCACCAGAGGAATAAGACGCATCAGGCTTTGGATACACACGCAGTACTTGTTAGTAGGATCAATTTACTGTTGGTTTGGATCTTTTCGTGGGATTTGTTGACGGTAAGAAAATTAAAGGAGATCACAAATGTTCTTCATTGAAGGGAAATTCAGGTTGTGAAGTAAAGTCACATAATAGATGTTCAGGTTCTACATTCTCGTGTAGATATGATGTCAAGTTTAAAAAGTACATTTTTGTATTGACAACGTGACTCTCAGTCAATGTAAATCCATGATCATGTTTGCTAAATAAGCCGTTAAGCCACGTTGTTAATGCCTCCTTTTTAATATAAAGGGGCGACAAAGAGGCACCCGCTCCTCATCTCCACCAACTTACTGAAGACGAAGAAGCGGTTTGGACGTTTTGGAGGCAACGGAACTGAACACCTTGTCCCCGGTGTTGGTGTTTTGAACTCTGCTGCGTGGATGCAGTTATATTTCCATCTTCACTATCCAGAGAGGGTTTAATCATTAGTCTTTAACCACATTAAGACGGTGCATGGAGACCAAAGCGGCTGTTGTGCTGAATGCGGTTCCTCCTTACGGACGTGTTGTCGCCAGCGAGAAATGGAGAAACTCGTCCCTCATTCAACACTTAAAGGGTAATTAATAGTTTTATTAAACCTTTCAGCATGTGACGTTGTGCGCCAAAATATAATAATATAGTAATAATATAATAACCACCACTTCTGCTGTTTAAAGACTGTGAAAACTCGACATTTTACAGAAGAAAGCGTTGCTAAGTCGATGGTATCAATGCCGACATGAAGAGTCTCCTAAGACTGAATTAAATGTTTGATATTCTCGTCTTTTGGTGATTAGAGTAGCGTTTAATACGTTTTTGAGCGGAGTTCTGTGTGAAAGGCAAAAGCCCCTAAAAGCTGCGTTCACATTTAATGGATATTGTGAAACGTATGGCCTCCTTGACATTTGAGCACCGCAGTTTGATAATGAAGTTGGAGTCACGTCTTTCTTTGTTCATCTCGTTTATCCAATCTGTTGTGTGAATGTCTGTTTCAACACTGCACCATGTAGACCTAAAACCACCAGCTGATCACTGATTGGTGGACTGACAGAAAATAAGACCCAACTTCTTTGATAATCAACTAATCGTCATTCTTTAAGCAAAAACGCCGAACATACACTGCTGATACTGAACTAAATACTTTGGACTGTTGGTAAGACAAAACAGACAATTTGAAAATTAAATTGTCTGACATTTTATGGACCAAATGATTAATCAAGAATATAATTGTTAGATTAGTCGATAAAAAATAATCATCAGTTTCTGTTAGTAACTTTGTTGGCCTACATGTGTGGAGTTGGCCAGACTAAGCTAAGGTTAGTAATTAACATTTAAGTTTGACGTGGCACCTCTTCTATTTTCATGCACCATGTCCTTTACATTCTGTAGTCTCTACTGTGTGATGTCTTTCGTCTTTCTTTGCTCATAAAGGTGCATGTTCTCGTCTGCTTCTTTAACATTTTGCAGTCTCGATGTAAAGAGAATGGACTCTTAAACGAGCTCTACTTCTGCTGTAGGTGGAGGTGTGAACATCCTCTTTGAGAATGAGCTGGGTGTAGCAGATTTCCACCTGCCCAACAAAAGCTGCATCCTCTACGTGTCTGAGTGCGACATCATAGCAGGAAACGGCTACAAGAGGAAACTGGTTCGCTACAGAAATGTGAGTTTAATAGTTTAAAAGCAGTTTTGCTAAAAGCTCGTCTGTGCTGTTGTGTCTGATATGAAGTGTGTCCGTCCTGTTTTAAAGAGCAGCAGTAGTTTCCAGGAGCTGGTGCTGGTGGAGAACACCAGACTCAGTGAGCAGTACTTCTCTGCGGTGCAGAAGT
>SEMN01002165.1:0-14073 GCA_005408345.1 Macquaria australasica | reverse complement strand
ATATTTACAAACACTGATGGAATCTGGCACAAATACAGTACAATGACTCAAAAACTGTCAAATGAAGCTATATATCTCAGATTGTATAATGACCAATTTGAACCAGTGGTTTGTGTTAAGCCCATTGATAAAGATCTTTGCTTTAATGTTTGCAAACTCGGTAGTTTAACTGACACACAGTACATGTTAAGAAAAAAGGGTAAAGTTTCATGTAACATTTTAAATGTGAAGTACAATGCACAAGAACATGCAAGTAGATCGCCTAATTCAAAGTACTTAAAAAACAAATTTAGCTTCCTAAAGAAAATGCAGTATGAGAAAAATGACATCTACCAACAAAGGCATAAAGATGCATCTAGAAAAAAATATAGCAATACTAATTTTCAACAAACCGTGAAACTTGCTCGTAAGATAAAATATAGTAACGATGAAGATTACAAACAAAAACGTATTGGATATACTCAATTAAAATACCATGGAAGCACATGGTATAGGCAAAATCTGAAATGGTTTAGTCAACAGAAATATAAATATAATGTGTTGCATAGAAATAAAGTCAAGGAGATGAGTAGAACCAAATATCAACAAAATCAGCAGCATAAAGACAAAGTAAAGGAGATGAGTAAAACCAAATATCAAGAAAATCAACAGCATAAAGACAAAGTAAAACACATGAGTAAAACCAAATATCAAGAAAATCGGCAGCATAAAGACAAAGTAAAACACATGAGTAAAACCAAATATCAACAAAATGTCATGCATAGGCAGAGAGTTAAAGGATTAAGTAGAAATAAATATCGGCAAAATCAGTTGCACCGGCAGAATGTCAAAGCCACGAGTAAAAGAAAGTACCACGACAATCCAGAATTCAGGGAACGTGTCTTAACAGCTAATAAATTAAAGAGGCAAGAGAGGACAGAAAACAGTAAGCACTTAGATTTTGTTCTGGAGCAGTTTTTGTCCAAAGTAGAAAATGGCCCTGATTTTGTGTGTTGTGTCTGCCATAGATTAATGTTTAAACATCAGGTGTCAAATTGTAAAATAGAAAATTATAAAAACAAAAGACAAGTAGCTTTAATAGCAGACAAATGCATTAGTTATGATTTTGTGCACAAATGTAGTGATGCCTGTGTATTGCCCTGCCAATTGTTGGATACACCTCGAGGTCAACTATGGATATGCTTCACTTGTGATTATAAAATACAAAAAGGTTTAGTCCCACCTCAATGTACAGTTAACAAGATGACGATAGATCCCATTCCAGCTGAATTGGCTTGTTTAAATAATTTAGAACAACATCTAATAGCATTAAATATACCGTTTATGAAGGTGTTGGCGTTACCCAAAGGTGGACAAAATGGCGTACATGGACCGGTGACGTGTGTTCCAGCTAACATTGTACAAACAACGAAATTACTTCCTCGTTCCAATATGGAAGGATCTCTGTTGCCTGTAAAACTCAAACGTAAGCTAACATATAAAGGTCATTATGAGTATAAATTTGTTGATGCTATGCGCATAAGACAAGCCTTGCACCATTTGAAACAGACAAACATTCATTATAAAGATGTAGATTTTAACACTGATTGGCTGAATGAGTTTTGTAGGGAACAGGATAATGACATACAGGAAAAGGCAAGTGATTCAAATCTAGCAACTGCTGAAACATCTGCAGATACTGGTGATGATGAGCTGCTACATGACAGACAAAATCATTGTATGTTTCAAGACACGTGTCTTATGCCGGTTGACATTGGTCAGGAAATGCTAGATCAGCATTATGATAACATCTTAAATCTGGCTCCATCGGAAGGGAATAACCCTGTAAAGCTGCTAACGGATCACACAAATGAAGCTAAATGTTTCCCAGTATTGTTTCCCCAAGGAAAAAATACATTTCATAATTATAGAACAACTAAACTGACATTATCGCGTTACTTAAACGCCAGACTTTTACATGCAGACGGTAGATTTGCTCAAAATGTTGAGTATATATTTTTTGCACAATACATTTCTGAAATTCAACAGGTTATATCAAGTGTATCCATAGCTTTACGTAAGGGAAAAGGAAGTGGTGCGTCGCAAAAAGTGTCCGATGATTTCGTAACAGATGACGAATCTTTGAAAAAATTGTTACAGTTTGATGACGGTTACCGATTCCTTCGACCTATACGTGGTACTCCAGCTTTTTGGCAGGGAGCGCAACATGACTTGGTGGCATGTGTTCGACAACTAGGTATCCCAACCTGGTTTTGTTCATTTTCATCTGCGGATATGCGTTGGACAAACCTTCTATACAGTATACTGAAACAACAGGGTAGAACACAAACGGTAGAAGATTTACAGTGGGCAGATAGGTGCGAACTCTTGCGTTGTAATCCTGTTACTGCAGCAAGAATGTTTGATTATCGCTGGCATGTATTTTTGAATGAAGTACTTATGTCTCCATTACAGCCAATTGGACAGATAAAAGATTATTTTTATCGCGTTGAATTTCAACAACGCGGTTCACCTCATGTGCATTGCTTGTTTTGGATCGAGAATGCACCTCAGATTGATAAAAATACAGATGAAGAGGTGATTCAATTCATTGATAAATATGTCACATGTGAATTACCGTCACATGATGACTCATTATTGGACACGGTGACATCAGTGCAGCAGCATTCAAAAAAACATTCCAAAACATGTAAAAAGAAAAACACCGTTTGTCGTTTTAATTTTCCAAAACCACCATCAAATCGGACATTCATATGTCGCAAAATTGAAATTGATAACCCAAAACCATGTACGTGTGACGTAACTCGTACCAATAGCTTGACCCCGTGTTCGTGCGTAAATGAGAAGCAGGAAGTATCTAAACAAAGAAAAAGGGAAATAGCCAGGGAAGTGATGTCTAAATTAAAAACTGCTCTTTCAGATGACACAATGACATATGATTCTGTGGATCAGTTGTTTGAAAGGGTGGGTCTAAATCAGGATCTTTATGAAGCTGCATATAAATGTATGGGAAAAAATACACATGTTGTGTTGAAAAGACAGGTAGATGAACTGTGGATAAATCAATATAACGCCTCACTCTTAAAGTGCTGGAATGCAAATTTGGACATACAGTATGTTGTTGATGCATACGCATGCATAGTGTACATTATCTCATACATTTCTAAAGCAGAAAGAGAAATCGGACTGTTGTTAGCAAATGCACAGAAAGAAGCGTCTAAACAAGGGAATGTTGACGCTAAAGATGCATTAAAAAAACTAGGGAGTGTGTACTTGCACAATAGGGACGTCTCTGCTCAAGAGGCAGTCTATAGAATAACAAATCTACATCTTAAACAGTGTTCAAGAAAAGTTGTCTTTGTCCCAACAGGGGATAATGTGGTTAAAATGAGTTTGCCTTTAAGTGTCTTAAAGCAAAAGGCATCTTCACAAGACCTAACAACAGACAACATGTGGATGACAAGTACAGTGGAAAGATACAAAAATAGGCCCAAAGATACTACTTTCAATAACATGTGTTTGGCTACATTTGCGTCCGAATACCGCGTTTTGTCCAAAAGTGAAACAACAAAAAACAAAATCGGCTTAAACAACAACTTGGGATACATAAGTAAAAGAACGCGAACACAACCCGCAGTCGTACGTTACGCACGTTTCTCTCAGACAAAGTCTCCAGAACAATTTCATCAAAGTATACTGCAGTTATTTTTGCCATATCGAGTAGATGTCCAACTAAAGCCTAAAAGGTTTGAAACATTTGAACAGTTTTATAAAAATGGTCAAGTCAAATTTAGTGATGGCTCAATTCATTTAGTAAGATCAGTTGTTGACAACAACAGGAGCCTTTTTGAGATGGACGCAGATGTGTTAGACAATGTCCAAAGATCTATTGGCGATGATGGTATCTTAGAGGATGCCTGGTGTGAACTGTGCCCTGAACAAGAGCTTGAGCGACTAGAATGCATAGAAGAACTTCAACAACAAGAGCCGGGAGTGGAAGAACACACAGAAAATATACCTGATCTAGCCATTACTAAGCAACAAGATGCACATCTGGAAAAAAATAATAGCATTCTGTGTAGAAATGAAGGTTTAACTTTGATTCGATCGCTGAATGAAACGCAAATGTCTATTTTTTATCAGATAAGGCAATGGTGTTTAGACAAAGTAATGGGGAAAAGTCCAAATCCATTTCACGTTTTCATTACAGGTGGTGCAGGAACAGGCAAGAGCCATTTAATTAGAGCTATCCAATATGAAGCAATGCGCTTACTATCACCAACCTGTCAACATCCTGAAGACATTTGTGTATTATTAACAGCTCCAACTGGGATTGCTGCATACAATTTACATGCTGCAACCATTCACAATACATTTAGCATCGCAACTAATATTCAGTTACCATACACACCTTTAGGCGAAGAGAAACTCAACACTTTACGAGCAAAATACAGATCTTTGCAAATTGTAATAGTGGATGAGATATCCATGGTAGACAATAAACTATTCACATATATTCATGGCAGATTGCGACAAATTAAACAAACAGGTGACTTCTCCCCATTTGGTAATGTCAGTATAATTGCTGTTGGTGATTTCTACCAGTTGCCTCCAGTGAAAGGGAAACCACTCTATACAGACGATGTAGCTGTTAACTTATTCTCCAGCCTGTTTAAGGTTGTAGAATTGAAAACAATTGTGAGACAAAAAGATCAAGTTTTTGCGCAGTTATTAAACCGTTTAAGGACTCGCTCAAAAGACACCCCAATGTTGGACAGTGACATAAAAATCTTGAAACAGCGTGAAACAGGCGAAATTAGCTCAGCTTTACACATTTTCTCCACAAATGAGCAAGTCAATGAGCACAATCTTCAGCAGTTATTAAAAACGTGCCCTGAGTACATTGAAATAAATGCCCAAGATTATGAAAATAATAAAAAAACAGGTAAACTTGAACTGAAACAAAAACATCATGCTAAAGTTTATAATACATCTTTAAGTGAAAAGCTGATTTTGGGAAAAAATGCTAGAGTAATGCTGACCAAAAATGTGGATGTGAGGGATGGTCTTGTAAATGGCGTATGTGGCACAGTAACCGATATAGTTTGTTCAAGTACTGAGAAGTTTCCTCAATTAGTCTGTGTTCAATTTGACGATAATCAAGTTGGCACTCAACGAAGAAAACAAACTGCACATGCCTCAACACCATCCATGACTTCCACAGCTATCAAACCTGAAGAAGATAAGGTCACTAGTAATGGTGGATTGAGGCGACAATTTCCACTGAAACTGGCTTGGGCGTGTACCGTACATAAAGTACAAGGTCTTACAGTAGATGCAGCTGTGGTTTCCCTTAAGAGAATTTTTGCTGCTGGACAAGCATATGTAGGATTGAGTCGCGTAAGAAATCTGTCGGGGTTAACGATTCAACATTTTGATGAGAAGGCCATTTATTGTAAGGACAATATTCAACATGCAATTCAACGCATGCCCTCATTTTTATCTGAAAGCATGGCAATACAGAATTTGACAACGCATACTTTTAATGTGTTCTTGATGAATGTACAAAGCTTGACTCGCCATGTGGCTGATTTAGCACTCTGCACACAGCGTTTGCAGCTCAACTGTATTGCTGTTACAGAAACATGGCTGTCTGCTGATGCGTCTGCCCAAGCGGTCAACGTTGATGGCTTTAGTTTTCATAGTTGTCCTCGAAGTCTGTCATACAGTAGCAACGATCCAGCATTAATTGCGTTGCAAGGTCAACAACACGGTGGTGTTGGCATGTATATTGCAGACAATTTGACATACAACATCATGAACCTACCACATGTCAATTTAGAATGTTTTGTATACAACTGCGTTGCTTACAACATGTTGATAGCAGTCATTTATCGTTCACCATCATATCCAATGTCTTTGTTTAAAGGTAATTTAAAAAGACTGCTTGACTTGCTAAATCCACTAAGTGACACAATTGTTGTAATGGGAGATTTTAATGATGACATTTTGAAAGGATCAACAATTTGTAAATTTATGACAGACAAAGGGTATGTTCAAATTGTGTCACAACCCACTACTGAAAAAGGCACATTAATAGACCATGTGTACGTGAAAACGACACATTATGACGTGGACACAAAAATATTGCCAACATATTTTAGTGATCATGAGGGAATCATATGTTCTTTTACATATAAAACTGTTCACAATGACGAGAACCAATAACATCTAACCGTTAACAGCTTTAACTTAGGACCTCACTACATTGCAGTGTTCTGTCACTGTGATGTAGAAACCTACTCGTTTCTAACTTGTAAATAATATGAATTTAACTTATTATTCCACTATAAATATGAATTTAACTTATTCAACTATAATGCTAGTAATTTCTAATTTGTAAAAATATGAATTTAACTTCTTAATCAGCTATAAATAACTATAATAATTTGTACGTTGTAAAAATATGAATTTAACTTATTATTCCACTATAAATATGAATTTAACTTATTCAACTATAATGATAGTAATTTCTAATTTGTAAAAATATGAATTTAACTTCTTAATCAGCTATAAATAACTATAATAATTTGTACGTTGTAAAAATATGAATTTAACTTATTATTCACCTGTAAATGACTATGGATACAGTGAGAGACTGCTCAGTCTTCAACTGTGCTTAGTCAGATACAGCCACATTGCAGTGTTTTGTCACTGCAGTACTGTACATTTTTGCACTTGTAAGTCCTCTTCTGTGGAACCAGCATGAATTTATCTTATTATTCGGCTATGAATTTAACTTATTATTCAGCTATAAATGACTATAGTGATTTCTAATTTATTAAAATATGAATTTAACTTATTATTCACCTGTAAATGACTATGAATACAGTGAGAGACTGCTCAGTCTTCAACTTGCTGCTTAGTCAGATACAGCCACATTGCAGTGTTTTGTCACTGCAGTACTGTACATCTTTGCACTTGTAAGTCCTTTTCTGTGGAACCAGCACCCACTTTGGATTTGAGAGGCAGACACCATCTGTAGGCTTAAGACTTTCGTCTTTGACCAAGCTTATACTTGGGGTGGTCAAGGGCCACCACTTAGTTATGCTGCTATAGGCCTAGACTGCCAGGAGACTTCGTATGACGCATTGCGCTCCTCTCTCTTCCTCTCTATCTGTACGCATTTTTATCCTATTAATGTTTGTTACTAACTGAACTTGTTCCCGTAGTTGTGTGCTTTCTCTCCTCTCTGTCTCTCTCTCTCTGTCTCTCTCTCTCTCTCTCTCTCGCTTTCTGCAGGTATTTCTGCCTCTGGAGCTGTAGAGTCTGGATCTATGGTTGCATCTGCTGCCCCCGTCTTCCTGCTCAATATCCACTGATGCCAATGTCATTATTAGTCTTATCATTATAATACTTATTATTTGTATCGTTATTATTACAATTTCTTCTTTTAATATTAAGATCATTACCACTACCATTACTTCCTCCCTTTCCCGTAGTTGTGTGTGCTCTCTCTCTCTCTGTCTCTCTCTCTCTGTCTGTCTCGCTTTCTGCAGGTATTTCTGCCTCTGGAGCTGTAGAGTCTGGATCTATGGTTGCATCTGCTGCCCCCGTCTTCCTGCTCAATATCCACTGATGCCAATGTCATTATTAGTCTTATCATTATAATACTTATTATTTGTATCGTTATTATTACAATTTCTTCTTTGAATATTAATATCATTAGCATTACCATCATTACCACTACCATTACTTCTTCCCTTTCCCGTAGTTGTGTGCTGTCTGTCTCCCCCCCTCCCCCTCTCTCTTTCTACAGGTATTTCTGCCTCTGGAGCTGTAGAGTCTGGAATCTATGGTTGCACCTGCTGCCCCTGTATTCCTGCTCAACTGCTGCTGCTATTTTTATTTTTAGTCTTATTATCATGATATCATTATCACTATTATACTTATTATTGCTATCATTATTATGGCATTACTATTACTGTACATCTTTATGTGGAACTTTCATTGTGCTACTGTATGTACTCTCCGCCCCCCAGATGACTGCCTAGTCATAACCTGGTTCTGGTTGTGCTTGAGGTTTCTGCCTGTTAAAAGGTAGTTTTCCTTGCCACTGTCACCTAGTTGATGGGAATTGTTTAGTCTCTGTAAATAAGAGTATGAAGAGTACAGTCTAGACCTGATGTAAATGAAAACACTCATGAGATATATTCTGTTGTGATTTGGCATTATGTAAATAAAACAAATTGAATTCTTGATGGGATTTGTTGAGTGTCTGTAAATAATAGTATAAAGAGTACAGTCTACACCTAATCTAAATGAAAACACTCATGAGATATATTCTGTTGTGATTTGGCATTATGTAAATAAAACAAATTGAATTCTTGATGGGATTTGTTGAGTGTCTGTAAATAATAGTATAAAGAGTACAGTCTACACCTAATCTAAATGAAAACACTCGAGATATATTCTGTTGTGATTTGGCATTATGTAAATAAAACAAATGGAATTGAATTCTTGATGGGGAATTGTTGAGTTATTGTAAATAAGAAGGATGATTTGCAACAGGCCAGGCTGGTTGATGCACCATGAGGGCTTGTGACGGGGTCAGCAAACACAATCATTTTATAAATGATTCATTTGTCAGTGCCCATAGAAAATAAAGTAATCACGGTTGTCCCTAACACTGTCCAAGTGTTTTTCACAGTGTTATAGAATGAGAAGAACATAATACACACACACATGCAGCAAGTCAGAGTCCTTTCCCTCCTCCCTCCTATGCTATCATGCAGGTCTATCCATTAGTAAACCAACACTGCCAAGCAGGAGAGCCCTTATTCTGAGCAAAACAGATGAGCAAACTTTGCTTACTATTTAATAATTGTAATGTTATTTTTGTCAGCCTATCAGTGTGAACAGATCTCCAAAAAACACGGGATATCCATAAAGACAACTACAAACTGAACATGTGAAATGCCCTGAATGGCATTTTATTCAAAAGAGAGAAAAGGGGTATCCCCAAGGTGGATTCGAACCGGGGTCCTCTGATTACGAAGCGAGCGCACTGACCACTGTACCATCCGTCTGCTGTGGAGAAACTGGGAAATTGCGTGCTGTAGTAATGTACAAACGCGAGACGCGAGACAGTTGTTTGAGAGTGACAACGAGAGCGGATCAAATGGAGATTGTCATGCTAAAATATGACACACATACATAACTGTTGTTCTGCTTATATGCTCAAAAACATTCCACTGTCTCAGTACAAACATAGCCTTATGAAAAGACATATTTGAAAAGACACATGTACTTCCTTAACAATAATAAAGAGCAAAAATAAACATGCAAACACTGACATACACACACACACACACACACATGCAGCAGGTCAGAGAGGCTGCAGAGGAGACAGTGAATTGACATAGTAAAACTATGTATCTCCAGCACATTGGGTTGTGAACTAAATTGAACTGGTCTGAAGCATGATTCACCTGGGCTGAAAATTAATCCATCAAGTGAAATGACAGAATAACTGACTTAAATAAACATGCAAACACTGACATCTACAGAGTGCAGAGCTCATTGAGCTCAAGTTTAGAAATACTGACAAAGACAAACATCACTCACTCAGAGTCAGTCCTGTCTCCTGTCCTCCTCCCTGTGTGTTCTCATGCAGGTCTATCCATTAGTAAACCAACACTGCCCTCCGGTGGAAGAATCAATTCATTACAGGAGCATTAATGACACATGACAGACATGAAAGTTGAAAGGCACGTCACGGGCACGCCGTTGTAGCAAATTGCAAGATTTCAGTATCATTGGGTGCCCAACTTGTCAAGAGGGCATAGGGCAAGTTTGAAGTGGATCCCATAAAATCTGTAGGAGCAGTTAAGATAAGAAGGAGGCATGAAAATTAACAGTTTATGAAAAATAACTGACTTCCTGTTGGGTTTAGAGTACGACTCCAAGAGGCTTTTTTGTAGGTCTGGACATGACGCATAAGCCACATGAATTTCATAATTTTACGTCCAATTTTAAGGGGGGGGCTTTGATTTTTACATGTAAAAACATGGTAAATTGTGTGTACATAGGTGGCGCTATGACTTTGATTCAAAATTGACCCCTACATGTGTTCAGGCCGGGAATGTCATCCACCGTGAGGAATATGGAAAAGATGGGATCATTTTCAGCCAAGTTACAGCAGTTTGAATTGTCATGATGGACCATCGGCATTCGCCGCGCCGCTGAGACCACGCCCTTTGGTGAAACGGCACAATTTTCGCTGTCAAGCATCATGAACATCTTGAGGCTTTAGTGGCCACTTTTGAGGCAGTTCTGCTCAACCCACTGGGATTTGTATGTCAGAATGTAAAACGTGACATGTCCTGCCGTCAATAGGTGGCGCTATGACTTTGATTCAAAATTGACCCCTACATGCGTTCAGGCCGGGAATGTCATCCACCGTGAGGAATATGGACAAGATGTGATCATTTTCAGCCAAGTTACAGCAGTTTGAATTTTCATGATGGACCATCGACATTCGCCGCCCCGCCGAGACCAGGCTCTCCGATCAAATCGCGATTTTATTCGCTGTCCTGCATCATCAATGTCTTTTAGGCTTTAGGGGCCAATTTTGAGGTTGTTCTGCTCAACCCACTCTGAGATGCATGTCCGACTGTAAAACGTGACACTTCCTGCCGTCACTAGGTGGCGCTATGACTGTGGCTGAAAATGAGCATATAGATGTGTTCAGGGCGGGGGGGCATGGCACGTGGTAAGTTTGGGGCCTGTAGGTCAATGTACAGTCCAGTTATAGACCACTTCCTGTTTGGCGGCCAGACACCTAACTTCCACGCCGCGTCACGGGCACACCGTTGTAGCAAATAGCAAGATTTGAGTAAGCTTGGGTGCCCAACTTGTCACGAGGGCATAGGCCAAGTTTGAAGGCGATCGGATAAAATCTGTAGGGCTAGTTCGCGAAAGTACGAGGCATGGAATGGGGGTGCTGAGGCCTAAAAATGACCACTTTATGAAAAATACCCGACTTCCTGTTGGGTTTAGAGTAGGGGTCCAAGAGGCTTATATTTAGGTATGGGCATGATACATATGCACACTCAATTTGGTGAAATTAGCTCAAAGCGAAAGTGGGGGCATTGAGATTTTCGCAGATAGGTGGCGCTAACAATTTTTCTCCCCCCCCCCCCTGCTCCGAACCCATGTCAGACCTCTATTTTCGCAATAACACACGTGCGTGCAAATTTTCCCGAGAATCGGAGCACGTTCAGGCACCCATTTTTGCAGTCAAAGACGGCAAATAAAAAATAATAATAATAATAATAATAATAATTCCTTGAATTTCAATAGGTCCTTGCACCGACTTTCGGTGCTTCGGGCCCTAATTAAAGCTGCAAGCAGCATTGGAGGGCCCGAAGCACACCTGCGCACGTCGGGGAGCGCAGCGCACGCCGGGGAGCGCACGACCACAGCGCGCAGAGCTCACACTCCCCCACACACACACACACGCCACCGACCGGGTACCAGGACCACCAAGTCAGAGCGTGCACGCGACCAGAGATGCCAGGGAGGAGGTTGGGCCGAGCCTCCCCAAGCAGAATGAGAAGAAGATGAGAAGAAAATAACACACACCCACACACACACGAGCCTCCCCAAGCAGGAGAGCCCTTATTCTGAGCAAAACAGATAAGCAAACAGTATTCAACAGAGACCAAAGGGGTATCCCCAAGGTGGATTCGAACCGGCGTCCTCTGATTACAAAGCGAGCGCACTGACCACTGTACCATCCGTCTGCTGTGGAGAAACTGGGAAATTGCGTGCTGTAGTAATGTACAAACGCGAGACAGTTGTTTGAGAGTGACAACGAGAGCGGATCAAATGGAGATTGTAATGCTAAAATATGACACACATACATAACTGTTCTTCTGCTTATATGCTCAAAAACATCCCACTGTCTCAGTACAAACATAGCCTTATCAAAAGACATATTTGAAAAGACACATGTAGTTCCTTAACAATAATAAGGAGCAAAAATAAACATGCAAACACTGACATACACACACACACACACACACATGCAGCAGGTCAGAGAGGCTGCAGAGGAGACAGTGAATTGACATAGTAAAAGGATGTATCTCCAGCACATTGGGTTGTGAACTAAATTGAACTGGTCTGAAGCATGATTCACCTGGGCTGACCTGAGCTGTTCAATAGGTTAGACAATGGATCTTCTAGTTCTCCCCACAATGTGGTCACCCCCCCCCCTCAATCTTCCTCAACAATAACAGACTCATCAACAGCTCCCCTCATAAGCAACGACCCATCAATTCTTCCCCTCACAATGAATGGACAATCAACACCTGCTCTGCCCACAAAGACCTGTTGTACTGGTATCTGACATTCCACTGCAATGTGTGTGTAATCATCATTGTTGGCGGCAGGGACCATTTACAGTTACTGAAATAACAAAGCTCAGGAAAAGAGGTTGTTGTTGTTGTGATAAACCTGCAGTTTTCCTGGAAATGTGTATGTAGCACTGCATGGCATGCGATCTTTGAGGGAAGGTAGAGAAAGAGTTGAGGATTGGACAAAGAGCGAGAGAGAAAGTTCAAGGTTATGCACTAAACAGTATTTATTTAGTATGAAATCATGTGTTATACAGTGTTGTATTATTACATTTGTAATTATGCTGCAAGTTATATTTATCTACCATGCTGCGTGAATAAGCTGGTGGTGGGCAGGGCTGGACTGGTGGCATTTTGTGTCAGAGTGGCCCACTCACCTAGTATCCTCTATGTATAGCCTATGATACTGTGAGATTTTAATGTTTGTAATGTTATTTTTGTTAGCCTGTCAGTGTGAACAGATCTCCAAAAAACACGTGATATCCATAAAGACACGAAACGCAGTTGTAGAATGCTGTCCTAAATGGCATTGTATTCATGAAAGATTGAACAGGCAGCCACACAGTGAATTCGAACCGTCGCCCTCTGAGTACGAGGCGACTGCACTAACCAGAGTACCATCTGTCTGCTGTGTACAAACGGCGAAATTGTGTGCTGTAGTAATATAAAGCGCGAGATGGAGTTGTCCACAACACAGTAGCCTAATTTAAGAGGGAAAACGACCTGCATCTAATACGAGTTTTCTTCAGACAAAGTTATGCTTGAAAGCAGAAAGACATGAAGACAGTTATGTTTGTATTATGTGCATGTTTTGTTGAGTTAGTGTTAGGTTAGAGTTTGATTTGTGAAACAAAATACGAGTGTACTTCAGATAAAGGGGCGTTACCGTCTGCAGTTGCTCAAGCTTCAGCGTGAAACTGGTCTACCGGTATCGGCTTATTTGCATTTGGGCAACGCCCACAATAGATGAACATAAGCCAGGTGTGCACAGAGAGCAGCGTTGGTTTTCTTGCTGTTTCAGCTGAGACCGACACACGAGACCGGATTTACTTCTGACTTTCGTGACTCTGCGAGGATTTAACTTTTAGGAAGACTTCGGGATTCCTGCTGAAGTTGAATCTTTGCTCATCTAAGGATTTTCTGTGCGAAGCAAGGTGAGTTATTGTCTTACTAACATTTTAAATATACTGTTTATGCGTGGGATGTAGCACACAGGTGCAAACCGAAATGATGTTCGCCGCATTACACATGATTGTACTGTGTTTTGTTAAAATTACTTGTAGAAAAGCAGACAAAGGACTTACTTTTATGCCATACTTTTATTTAAGAAGTGATGTCGATATTAGAACATAACAAATAACTAGCGCGTAATATGTTTGGAGCGTTGTTGATGTAGCACACTGGTGCTAACATCGGTATTAGAACATTAGAAATAACTAGCGCGTAATGTGTTTGGAGCGTTGTTGATGTAGCACACTGGTGCTAACATCGGTATTAGAACATTAGAAATAAGTAGCGCGTAATATGTTTGGAGGATCTTGCGAGGAATGCACAGTGTTACGGTGGCCGCGTGTGTTGTTATTGTATTGTTGGTTACATCGTAAACTACCTCGCATAGCGGGACCATGAAACGTGCGTCGCTTTGAGTTTAAAA
>SEMN01002164.1:0-14108 GCA_005408345.1 Macquaria australasica | reverse complement strand
TATTGAGATTTGGGTTCGATACCCATCTGTTTAAACGACTGATCATGAAACCACATGACAACTCACTCGTTCATCCCCATCACACCTGTCTTTCTTACATCAAATCCTGCTGTAGGATTATCCCTTGCTGGTTTTTGGGATGGGGTTTCTAGTGCAGTGGTCACCCTTCAGTCTTTATTGGCTTCTAGGGATATCAGAAATGAGTTGTAAGTCCTCCTTTTGGCCACCCAGTTAATGGATTACAGACTCACACAACATTAGACAGAGGTGCTCTGGGCTGTTTACAAGCTGCTCAAGCACACCAACCCAATCAACTCCTGTTGCTCTGTCAGTGGGAGTTCCATCAGGTATCCATGGGGCATAGTGCAAACATGCCCTTCGAACAATATGAGACAAAACTTTAACAGGGTGTAATCAATAATTATTTTAGTGAAAAAAGGAAATAAGAAAGGCTAGAAATCTGATCAGCTGATGATGGCCCATACTTGTTAAGAATTCATCTGTGACCAACTTTAATCAGCTGACAAATTTTACACATACTGGTCAGGTTTCTGTTTGCTAAGATCTACCATATAGAACAGTAATAGACTTCTTCTGACATTTTTGTGTGAGAGAGAGAATAATTTCCACTGGGGAGACATATCCCCCTACTTTGATTTACTCACTAAAATGTTCTGTGACTGTCCAGTTGCCATAATCTAGATGGAGAAGGTCTGACAGCTGATAAAAAAATTCATAAGCTCCACTAGGTTGCAAGAATTGCAAGTGAATACATTTACTGAAACTATAAATTTCAGAATTTTGGCTTCACCCTGTAGTGTCTCAATGACAATAGGATTGAAGTGTTTGTTATTGTGACAACATTTTCAACAGCTAAGAGAGATAAGCAGCCTGGGTAAATGCTGTAGCTAGAAGATTATCAGCAGCATGCTATGCTAATGATGTGTGTGAGTAAACGTGTGTGTGTGTGTGTGTGTGTGTGTTGATGCGTCAGCCCTGGCAGCTGTTCTGTGTATGGACAGAGGAGCCTGGTGTGGTGGCTGGCTGTGACGGGAACCCTGTGGGAGCTGCTGTGGGTTCCCTCTCCTTGGTAATTAGAGTGGGCAGGATGCTGGTGTAAACACACACACACTCTCTCTCACACACACACACACACACACACACACACACACACACACACACACACATAGAGTGAGCATCCTGTGCAGCATTTCACACAATGATAATTTGGTAATTGTTTTTACCAAATTGTTTTTTTTTTTGCTTACTGCTGAAAGTAGGTGATGCTATGAGCCATACTCTCCTGTTTCAATGATTAAGAGTGATAAACAAACACTTTATTTTGAGGCTATTAAAGCAAAGACATGCAGCTAGGATCTGTAATAGCACTGCTAGAGATTCTTTGTAATATTTGCATTTAAAGTACAACTGGATTTTTTTTTTAGGTTTGTCAATTGTAGCTTTGCATACCACCCCAAGGCACATATACAAGAGATTACATCAGCTCATGAAAATGCACTCATATGCAGCTGTTCAAAATGTATAGCCATGGTACTGGTAGCCTTAGAACAGTTCAAGATTAAATAGAGAAACAGAGGGACACATATAAAGCTAAGCAAGCTTTATGCTAACAGTATATTGCTGGAGCCGCATCAGGGGTGGACAGATTACAGTATTTTCTTTTTTGACAGTTTTATGTACATTATAGGACACATGCAGTCATCAGTTAGATGGACACGTTTTTAGACAACAGATATCAAATCCTTTATGATTCATACCCTGTTTAACATATATAGTGTATATGTGAGAGTCTTCAAATGAGATACACATCCTAAAATGACCAAGAAAATAAACAAGACCAGACTAAATACCCACTTTTGTCTGTAGTGGTCTTCATAAAGCATCACAATACAAAACGTTGGGCAGACCAATCAACATGCTGTAGCTGGTGATTTTAGTGTAAACTTTGTCCTGAAGGTGGCATTAGAGTCAGAGTTCATCCTCTGGGGACCATGGCATTTTCATCATCTGCCCTTTAAATTGTGATATATCTTGTAAACAACTGGAGAATTTCACTTCATAGTGGTGATAGAAGAAAGATCAGGGGATCACTAAAAAAGTTAGAATTTATTGTCTGGGGATCGTAAATATTCACAGCAAATGTCACATAGGCTATATCCTTTTTTTTATTGGCATGGACCACCTGTAACTGAAAAGGACTTTGTGTGGCCGGGGGAGTTATGACAGTTATGTAAAGGGCCGTATATATTCAAAAACGGACTTTCTGTTAACACTGCATTGGGTGTCTTCATAGACAGATATGTCCACACATGGGCAGGTGATGGGAATTACATCTCACTGGGGCACCCTGGTGGTCTAGGTTTTCAGGCGGCAACCATGAACTACTTCGCGTCTGGCCGAGGATTTTAGTTGCATGTCAATCCCCATCCCTCTCCCTCCTCAATTCCTATCATCTCACTACTGTCTGCTGTCTTACAAAGGCATAAGATGCCCCCCCAAAAATAATTATTTAAGAAAAATGATGTGTCAGTGACCCTCTGGCTACTCTGATCCGAAAAGTAAAATTTGACCTTCAGGATCAAAGCCGTGTGATGTTGCTAGGGAGCCAGAGACCCTTGTAGAAGTCAGGAAGGAATGAGTCAATAAAGTGTCTAGTCAATTCAATTTTTTCATATAGCCCAATATCACAAATTTTTCCTCAGGGGGCTTTACAGTCTTTACAGCATATGACACTCTCTGTCCTTGTAAGTGTGTGAATTTGATGCAGGTTTCTTTTATCCATACCACGAAGGTTCCCCAACTTTAACCAAGTAGGTTTTGTGCCTAGAAATGGTCATAATTTTTGTGATATATAATTGTATTTTCATTTTTGCAACAGTGATGTGTAACACTTTTGGAAGACAAACAATGTCCTGCTGATAGGTGCGTCAGATCAGAAGACACTAATGTGGGTCATTGTATGTACTCATCCTCTGGGAACCATGAATATCAAATTTCAAGGCAATCTGGTGCTGAAAGTTCTAGTTTGGACCTCCCACTCTTTGCTATTAACCAAAACCACATTATCTCTATGTCTTGGAGCAAATCATGAAAACCTTTGCCACAGTTTGCTACTCCAGGGCCTTGGCTGACCAATTTTCTATATTACAAGCTTTAAGCAGGAAAATAGCTAGAGTAAGTCAAACTATCTCTGGCTTAAGTGACTCATTTAGTAGCATTTCATGGGACAGGTAGGTGCAAATATATATGTTGATTTCCTTGCCTAACCCACTGAAGCGACTCAAACAAGTCTTATGAATGTACCATTTAGGCTTCTGTCAAGAATCCAATTATCTTGTGGGGCTGTGTGCACAGGCCTGCTGCGCTGAGCCTCGCTGAGGTTGAATAAAAGGAGATATCCTGTTCTATCTGTCAAAACCACCTTGCTCAGAATGATGGATAGCAGCTCCGTCGTGCACATGATGCTCTCTAAAGAGGAAAACTCCTCCTTCATTTTAAAGCAGCATTGCCAATTACAGCTACAGCTCCGGTCTACCGGCCCGCCTGCTCCTCTGCACAGAGCTGTGGTTCTGGAACACTGAACACTAAAACCCCGACTGAATGCATTCAGATTGGATGCCCTCAGCAAACCCAATCTCGCTCAAACGCACACACACAAATATGCATGCACACAGGTAGTTATCAAGGGAAACATTGCAACCTGTGAGGAGGTGGCTGCCATGGAGAGTGGTTCAAAGTTTCCATTGCCAGAAAGCATCAACACTGTTGCAAAAACAGAGAGTAAATTCCTAAACAGGCATTAATTTCACTAGCTGAATCTTACTTTTAGATCTGTGCATAACACATGCTTTTTTCAGTCCTTAGACCCAAATAAGCACAGATTAAAGATTTGTAGGGATTGCCTCTCCTTCCCCAATCCAGTGTATGTTCTTGTAAGAGGGTGTATTTAGTATAGGGTCGATGCTGCTGTTGTGGTTTCTGCTGTAAAGAGATTTCAGACTCAACTATCTGCCATCTTCCTCCGCTGTTTATCTCCCCATAACGGGCCCAACACTCAGCTTCCAGGCTCACAAGCTCATACTGGCAAATATAGCCTAGTACACAGAAGCAAAGGGAGATACAATGACAGAGAAACACACACATACACACCCATGCAAGACATACAGTGCCTGGGTGTTGTAGGCTGATAAAGAAGCAATTAAAGCCATCAGATTTGTCCCATCTGCCTACATCTCTGCCTTACTCACTGGTGACATTGAGAATTACTTTATTTATCTACTGAGACTAAGTTCTCACTCAGTCAGGATTTGAAGCACACTCCTGTCTACATGTATCTCTAACTTGTGGAGACTTTCTTTAACTTTTGCATCATGCTGTGAAGGCCATCTGTCAGGAAGTTACCTGCAGTGGAATTAGAAGACAGAATGACACTCTAATGATCCCCATGGAAAACAGTATCATTTCAGCAGACAAAGTGAAGGCTGAATTATACCTCTGTCTAGGTGTTGGAGGTGGTTACAATAGATAAGTGTAAGAATTGATTTATAGCTCAGCGGAGGATTTAACCCATTGCTTGTTGTAGCACACATGTATCATGAATTTAATTCTCTAATTTATTTTGGAACTGCTTGTCGGATGGTCACATACACACACACCTTTCCAGAATTGGGGAGTCTGTGTGAGACAGTTCCTGTAACTATCTGAAACCGACCATCCACAGACATTCACACCCACTTCACACTATGATTTGTCAACTGACTGTGTGGAGGTGAGAAAGGAGCCAGGGTTTGAACTCTCTCTAGCTCTCTTTTTTTGATCTTTACACACCTATTTCTGTCACTTTTTATGTGAACCACTGAGTTAATACCAGGTGTACATGGGAGTGACCGTTTCTCTGTAATCAGATTACTGTTATCCCGCTGTGTAAATTCCATCATTCCCTAATGATGACAGTATTGTGACATTTCTTCTGTCACTAATATTATCATGGATTATGTGCAGTTGCCCATGGAATTGACTTGGTAATGAGTGCATCACATACAGACTCCTGGTCTTTTGGTGCCCTGATGCAGATGCGGTGAATCTGTAAAGCTGTGGCCTGTGAGTAAACTGCACTGTCCTGTGAGGCGCTCATGGGGTGTGTCTTCAAAGGCTTGGCTTCAAAAAGCTCCAATTAACAGCTTATTAGGAAATATGTATGTGGGAGGGGTATGGTTCCCTGTGTGTATGTTCAATTATTTGTATTCATGTACATGCCTATGTGTGTGCGATACATGCAATAGCAGAGACAGGCAGAGATAAATGTGAAATGCAAATAAATTCTTGCAACTATTTACTCTTGATGAAAACATGTGAAGGTCAGTCCTCTAGTAGGGCTGTGTGCTGATACCTGGGGAGAAAGCGCTGAACAGGTGTGTGTATGTGTGTGTGTGTGTGCGTGTGGCTATACAGACGGGTGACAAATTAAAGGACAAAGCTATGTAAATGAGTGGAGAAACATGTGGAATGCAGATGCCTCCATAGAGGGCACAAGGGCTCACTTAATAGTTTGAGTATGAAAATTATGTGAATCATGTGCAAGGCTTCACTGTCACCTGATTCTAATCCAACTGAACAGCTATGGGAGATTTTGGTGTTAAGGCCCCTATACACTGGGTGACCTGCGATCTTGCAAGTGTCAGATTTTGTCATCTCCCTCCTGCATCGCTCTCGTGTCTGCAGCAACAAAACAAGCATTGGCCACAGCGTTTGCACAGTATTTGTTTTGTTTTGTTTTTTTATTTATTCTGAAATAGCACATTAGATATGGAAGCTAATGTGGTATCTGTCTGTACTGTATATGTCTGTGGGCAATGTTGGTGTTGGTGTCCCAAATTTCTGACATGGTCTGAATGTTGATGCCGGCTGTCTTTGGTCACCAACGCTAAAATCAGTGGACGCGTCTCACTGTGAAACCGAAAACCTCCTTTTTGGTTTGATGACCAAATATTTCACCACGTTTTGGTCATGATTGTTAAATTCCATCTGGGACAGTGTTCACACAGTGTTCAGGGGTCTATCTTCTGGAAGAGTGTCGTCCATCACTCCAGTAGTGTTCAGAGACTTGTAGACTCTATGCTGACCTCCAGAAGCTGCTCTGGAGACTCATGAAATTTGCTTGGGATATTGATGATCACCACAGCAGCAAAATAAGTGGACAATTCCAAAGCATAACTTGTAAGTTTGTTCCTTTTCCTGCTGGACTGTCTACCCATTAGAAAGGTACACAGTACATGTGGGAGCTGCTTGTTGCTTTTAATTGGTGCTGCACTGGACCCAGCCTCCCCTGCCCTCCTCTCTGTTCACACTAAGACGCTCCCTGGCTCTTTTAATTTGCCAGGAAGATCTAATTAAGAGTGTATAGCTCCGGAGAGGCAGTCGAGCATCTGCTTGATTAAAGTGATGGACACAGATGGGGAAAGGCTGTCTTTGACAAACTGTATGGTTCAGAGAGGCATGGTGTCTTTTGTTTCAAGCCTCTCAGGTCACCCTCTGTCTGCCCACTCCACACTGGTGAAATGTTGATATCACTGAAAGCATCATTGGCCAGCGGCAAATGTTTTGGTACTACTTGAATGCCAAAAGTTTGCTCAGTGGTTGGTTGGACTGGCTGTCAAGGCTGACATTGGTTAACTGCTCCCAAAGCTGATGATTGTTTTCAAGCAGCTTTGGGGTCAAGAAAGCAGAGCTGTAGTAAATAACAAGGGGAGTGCTCTGACCACTGAAATACATTCTCTCAGTCCAACAAGAGGAATCATAGAGTACTTCTGAGAGTGAACACATTTAGAAACATGCTCTTTTATCTTGATTCAAACACATCATTTTATACGAATGATTCATTCCACACATAAAGTGATCCTTCATCTGAAATCTCTTTGCAGGACGTATCAATCTTTTTTCCACCATACCTTGTCACCATTGGAGTACATTGTCACTAATATGTTTCAATGTCAGCTACTCTTAACAGCCACATTTCAAGCCTGCAGTCTCTGATACTGAAAAGATTTACATAAAATCATAACATTAAGCAACATACAAAAAGACCCAAATCAGATCTGCATTCCCAGAAAATGCATGCAACAAATACAGTCAGTCTTTTGCACAATTATAGTCTGTATTGTAAAGGCTGTAGTAATAATGTTAGGCAGTAATCTGTGAAATATTCTTAATCTCACTGTTTTATTAAACATGCATGGATTTTACCTATAATCATTCCATGAAAATGTATTTTTCACACCCCAGTCCACATACATAATATGTGTGTAGATTCACGGCTAAACTCTGCAGATGCACAGACACAGATATATGCATGCACACAAGCCTGATTTCTACTCCCACAGTTACAGGTATTCAAATGGTGAGTCTACGTCCCCTTTCAAAAATAACTTTAAAATAATGCACTTTGCTTCGATGGATATGTCAGTCACTCCTGGTTGGTTAGGGCAAAAAAAAGAAAGACTTTCTCTTAGTGATGGTCAGATGCTCCCATATTATCACTCAGATGTTTTAAAACTGTTAAGAGCAGAGTTTGAAGGATCAAATTGTTCTGGAGGGTTGGCATTGTGTCCTCAAAGATACTGGACTTTTACAAGGACATGTTTTTCTACTAAAAATATTACCATGCAGGTTATCATTGTGTTGTTGGTAGGCCTGTCGCAATTATTACATGACGCCTGATTGTGATTATTTGTGCTGATCATGATCATTTTGCGCAATTGTCAGATTCCACAATCAAAGGAATTTTATGCCAATGTTATAATAATAATAATAATAATAATAATAATAATAATAATACATTTTATTTATCAAGTGCTCAAAGACGCTGTACAAGATAAAATAGATGTCAATATAAAATCAAGCTCTAAAAACTACATTAAGCACTAAAACACAATAAAACAGCATTAGACACATTATACACTGACATAATAAAACAACATTAAACACTAAGACACAACATATAATCAGGTTCTAAACACAACATGATCACACATTAAAAGCCAGTTTAAAAAGGTGAGTTTTTAACAGGGATTTGAAGGTGGGGAGATCAGTGCAGTCTCTGATGGGTTTGGGGAGTGAGTTCCAGAGAGAGGGGGCAAACACGGAAAAGGCTCTGTCGCCCCAGGTTCGGTGCTTGGTCCGCATAGGCAAGGAGAGGAGGTTGGCTTCAGATGAGCGGAGGCTGCGGGAAGGGGTGTGATGGTGGAGCAGGTCCGTGAGATAGGAGGGGCCTGGTTATTAAGAGCTTTGTGTGTGAGGAGGAGGATTTTGAATTGAATGCGTTGTGTGACAGGAAGCCAGTGTAGGTTCTGAAGGACAGGGGTAATGTGGTCTCGGGAGTGGGTGTGGGTGAGCAGGCGGGCAGCCGAGTTCTGGATATATTGAAGTTTATTGAGGACTTTGGATGATGAGCCGTAGAGGATGCTGTTACAGTAGTCTAGTCTGGATGTGACAAATGCGTGGATAAGGGTTTCGGCAGCAGAAAAGCAGAGTGAGGGGCGGAGACGAGCAATGTTCTTGAGGTGAAAGAAGGCAGTCCTGGTGATGTGGTTTATGTGATGATCAAATTTTAGCTGACTGTCGAACATTACTCCAAGGTTGCGAATATGTGGGGAGGGATACAGTGTGCTGTTGCCAAAAGTGAGGCTGAAGTCGTGGGTGGTTTTGGTGCGGGATGTGGGGCCAATGATGAGTATATCCGATTTATCGCTGTTCAGTTGGAGGTAATTTGTTCGCATCCATGATTTAATTTCAGTGAGACAGTTGGTGAGTGTAGAGTGAGTCGTGGTGGTGATGGCTTTTGTGGAAATGTATAGTTGGATGTCGTCAGCATAGCAGTGGAACTGGAGGCCATAACGACGGATGATTTTGCCAAGGGGGAGCATGTAGAGGATGAAGAGGAGGGGACCAAGCACTGAACCCTGGGGGACGCCTTGGGACAGAGGAGCAGTGGAGGAAGTGCAGTTATTGATGTGGATGAACTGGTGTCTGTTGGTGAGGTAGGATTTGAGCCAGGAGAGTGCAGTGTCTGTGATGTTGAGAAATGATTCCAGGTGGGAGAGCAGGATGGTGTGGCTAATGGTGTCGAAGGCTGCAGAGAGGTCGAGAAGGATTAGGATGCTGAGGTTACCAGAGTCTGAGGAGAGGAGGAGGTCGTTGGTGATTTTAAGGAGGGCTGTTTCAGTGCTGTGTTTAGAACGGAAGCCAGATTGAAATGGTTCAAAGAGGTTATTGGAGATGAGGTGAGATTTTAGCTGAGTGGCGACAACACGTTCAAGGATTTTTGATAAAAAGGGGAGATTGGAGATGGGCCGGAAATTGGACATGATGTCAGAGTTGAGTCCAGGTTTTTTGAGAATGGGTGTGACAGCAGCCAGTTTGAGTGAGGAGGGGACTGCTGCAGAGCTGAGGGAGGAGTTAATGATTGCAGTGATGAGTGTGGAGATGGCAGGGAGACAGTCCTTGATAAGTTTGGATGGTATAGGGTCCAGAATGCAGGTGGAGTTGTTCATTCCGGCCATGAGGGTGGATAGTTGTATTGGGGTCACAGGGGAGAACTGAGATAGAGGCTGAAAAGTGAAGAGGGGGGAGTGAGGCGGGGAGGTGGGAAATGCATTGGAGGTGATCAGGTTGCTGTAAATGGTGTCGATTTTTGTTTGAAAAAATGAGAGGAAGGAGTTACACTGTGTGTCTGTGAAGGATGAGGAGGTGTTGTCACAGGGTTTGAGGAGGGTGCTGATGGTGGAGAAAAGAGTCTTGGGGTTGCTGGAGCCAGAGTTTATGAGTTGTGAGTAGTAGGTGGAACGAGCTGTTTTGAGGGCTTCATTGTATTGTTGGAGATGGTCTTTGTAGGCTTGGAGATGAACTGTTAATGTAGTTTTCTTGTATAGTCGTTCCAATTGCCGTCTTCGCGATTTCATTTGGTGGAGTTCAGGGGAGTTCAGTATACATCATACTGGCAATAAAACCATCTTTTCCTACAGCAGGAATTGAACCTGAATCATTTAGGTGAAAACCAGGAATCCTAACCACTAGTCCACAGAGGACAGGGTTAGTGTGTGTGTTTGACTTCTAAATTGATTTGAAAATCCTTCTGTAGTAACTAAAAAATGACAATAACAATCTTTTTTGTGCAAACAATTCTCACACCAGGAATTATACCCAGACCACCTGGGTATAAACCAGGAACCCTGACCACTGGATCACATGGGACAACAGTACATGGACATCATGTGAATCTTGATTGATATGACTCAGCAGCCAGAAAGTCCATCTGTTGATACCTGCATGAACCTGCACATCACTGACAGCTCCCATACAGGATCCACAAGGAAAAATTAAGCTTTTAGCTACAACTGGTGTAATAATGGTCCTGATCCAGGACTGTCATTCTGCTTATCATGTTTGGACTTTTTGTAAAGTTGTTATTAGGCAGGCTGACGAAGGTTCATTTCTGCAGATTCTTCCTTCAGCCTGATCTTCTGTCTCTCTCTGAGAGTTCTTATCTGAACACCAAATTTAATAATCTTCTGATCTGATCAGAAAGTTCTGGTAGTTCTGCTGGTTCAGAAGCAGCTTTGGTAACAGAGAAGTTGTGGATTCAAAACCTTTCTTCCCTTGGAATAAAAAACAAAAGTTATACCATGTTTTTCCTAAGCTGGATTTGAACCCATACCACCTGGGTGGAAAACCCAAGCACTAGACCATTTGGGACAACAGGACCAGGAGATCTGGTTTTACTTGTAAATTATGAGACACGCAGCTAAAGACAGCTCAACAACACTATGATTATAAACTCAAAAGCCAGAAAGTCCATCCTTCCAAAGTTTTCTCTCTAGATTGATGGAGGTGAATTTTCTGCAGATTCCATCCTGAGTTTGGTCTTCTTTCTCTCTCTGGTTGTTCATGTTCATCAGCACTGAAGATGGTCCAGTGGGGAAGGACGCTTACCTTTGACATGGAGACGTGGGGTCAAACCCTGGCTTAGACCACCTGAGGTACATGACAAAGGTGTGAGTGTTGTGTGTCTATGTCCAAAAATGCTAAATTTCAAACAAAGACAAAACTCTATAGCAATAGCAAAAAAAATGTTATAACCAACCAAAATTACTTTGCGTACATTTTCCACCTTGAATTTCCAACACAGCTGGTCTTCAAGGGAACAAGAAGCAGGTAAGTCCAGGTGGGTCAAGCTAGCTGGCTTGATAAAAGTCTCGCTACATTATGTCTCTCTGGACTTATTATTTATTTATACTAAACAAAATACGTAAGAAAGAAATGATGAATGTACAAGTATTTTCAAAACACTCTTAAACCAGGAAAAACAAGAACAGGAAAGAATTGGAAAGTACACACAGATCACTTGCAAAGGCCTGGCGTCCAGTGGCAACACACACACACACACACACACACACACACACACACACACACACACACACACACACACACACACACACACAGACACATATTATGTAGTCTATTTCCCATCTCTTGAACTGATATCCACCTGTGCACCAGAGACCTACACCCTCCACATGCACTGATAAACAAACATTATTCATGCTATTTCAGCCTCAGTGGACCGTAGAATAACAACAAGGGAGATAAAGTGGTTTTCTGGTCCGTTGCCAGCAGTGACGTGTCTGAGTGTTCGTCCCTCTTCACCTTCGCTGTCACTTTAATGGAGCTGAGGCTTGCACAGCCCTAAATGACCCCACCTGAGAGACAAGTGTATGATGGCATATGGACAGGAGGAAAAAAGCAGTAAGTGCAGGCTGTCATCTGTTGATGCTGCCCATAATTAGTATGTAATCTCCCGGCCGACATGATGCTCCCAGTGTGGATCAGTGCCTTTGTCCTGATGTTTACAATAATGTATGTGTACAACTGACTCCACGACACAGGTCTCTCAGCCACTTTGCACAATCACAATCACTTCTCAACACTTGACGGTCGGTCTCAGGTTACTGTACATGTCAAGACTGCATGGCCACTTGAAATGTGATGACACAGAGCCTGTACGTAACCACTGCTTGGTTACTTTAAATAGATGTGATGAATAATTCCTCAAAGGAAATCAGGAGTGAGACTGAGAGAAAATAAATTCAGGGTTTTACAGCAAACATTTCTGTGTCAGAGAAAGGGATTGATCGATCGTTTTGCATCATTAATAACAGATTATAATCAGACTGTATGGACCATAAAGGTGCCAGTTTCTGTTAAGTGACCCTTTGCAAAGCTGTAACTAATGGCATTCCATCAATGGTTAATAAATATTTTATAATGCTTTAATAGATCAGATATATAACTGATCTATAAAGCACTGGTAAATGCATTAATAAAGTCATTAGTTACAACCCTTTATAAAGCATGACTTAATAGAAAGTGGTACCACAAATACTTGAATTTATTTTTCTGATTCATCATATAAATGCTAGATGAAGTTGTTCACTCTCTCCATTTGTTGATCTCTTCCTTGAAAAATGTTATATCAAGGTTGGTTATATATGAAAAACATTCACTTTAATGAAACCCTGAAGTAGCAGGCAACAACCAGAATGAATGGTTGTCATCTGGATGTTAGACTGAGCCTAACACTTAAGAGCTTATTGGGGACACACATAATCGCGCTTTGAAAAATCACAGCTGCAGGGCACAAACACTTCCTCACCCTCTTTGTTGGTAAAGGGAGTGGTGAGCATCAGAGGGATAAAGAAACATGCACACATAGTGGACCAATACTACCTTAAGACATGAGACTAAGCACTGGACTCACTTCTTGATCATTGACATCAAACACTGCTGGCCTCTGACATTTCTCTTTCTGAGGGGACAGAGTGGCACGGCCCACCAGCGACACATTTCTGTTGATGAATAATTAAAATAAATACAGTCTTGATATTAACTTTGATAAGACACAGATGATCTTTTTCACCGCCTTCAAATACATCTGGTGTGCTGTCAGACTGCGGGGTCCTTGAATGTTTTATGAACGTGGGTGTAGTTCAGTAACGAGCTGGAGTCGCATAATCTTCTCTCTCTCTGCATGGGCCTCTTTCATGTTGTTTCCTCAAGATGTGGAGCCTTCGAGGTTCACGCCACATAAACAATGACATGGTGAGGCTTGTACAGGGACACAGTTTAGTAGCCTGCAGCAATGGAAGATGCTGTCCAGACGTTTTACAATGTGACACAATACATTTAGATTAAAATGCATTTTGTGTGTGTGTTTTGAGCAGAAAAATCCTCTTTCATGTATTGACTATTCCAAAACTAGGAAATGTAATATGATTACACCAGTTTAGTACCTGGAATCTCAGTTTTGGACACAAATTAAAAGGCCAGAAACAATAAAAAATTATAAAAGGAATAAAGACATTAAAATAGGAATAAAGGTAAAGACAACATGTGCTCACTTTTCCCCCTGAGAAGGCTGATATCTAGATGGTACAAACACCTCCTAACAGACTCCAAATGCAAACTTTTACAGCTTAAACCCACATGCCCAACTCTTCTTTTACTGTCAAAAGGTGTTAAATGTGTTAAAACTGAAAGGAAAAAATAACCCCAGATCACTCTTTGTACAAAATGACCAATAAAACACTGTAATTGGACATTTGCAGGATTTGCTTCTGGAGAAAGTTTGCCTGTGGTGCCACCTTGTGGAACAGATCTAAACTGGCTAGAAGCTGTACACAAACCATAATATATGCAATGACTCCTCAAAAGTGTCTGACAGGTCTGTTTTTATAACTATACACAGCAAAGAACATAGCATTTCTGAATCCAAGCACTTTTACTATAGAATAACAGATCAGAAAATGTGCACATGTAACCAGATTTTGGACATTTTGACATGTCATAGTGGCTTTGCAATGATGGCTGAATTCCATTTAGCTGCTTCAGTTTCAGGCTCCTGTTATTGTGAATGCCGGCTTCTGTCATGACTTAATGGCACAGATAAATAGAACAGAGCCATCATTAATGTTGCTGTGCTTTTTCTTCTATGACAAGTCAAAATTCTGTGAAAAGGGACTATTGGATCAATGGAT
>SEMN01002163.1:0-14122 GCA_005408345.1 Macquaria australasica | reverse complement strand
AATTCCTCAATCTGTTGAGCCTGGTTCTGCTCAAGGTTTCTACCTGTTAAAGGAGTTTTCCTTGCCACTGTCGCATAGTGCTTGCTCATGGTGGGAACTGTTGGGTCTCTGTAAATATAAAGAGTCGGTCTAGACTTGCTCTATTCGAAAAAGTGCCCTGAGATAACTTTGTTATGATATGGCGCTATATAAATAAAACTGAATTGAATTGAATTGATTTCAACCAGGCTTCACTGACACAAAACACTTGTTCTTCCTCTTCACAGATACTTGTGATGAATGTCTTCAGAGCACATACCCTCACATGTCATCGAGCAGAGTATCAGATATTGAATGAATGCTGTCCAATGTGTCCTGCTGGTAAGATCCAACTGAACTGAAGGGATATTTCACTTTGGTAGAACATTGTTAGTCAGATTTACTAAGAATATGTTGCAGTCATTGAGCCTCATGGAAGAACATTTTGGTATTCTTATCCTAAATTTAAGTTGTTGTGTTGAAATATGCCAGAAATTATAAAATGATGATGATGATGATGATGATGATGATGATATGGTGAATAGAATATTAATTAAGTTTATCTTAATTCAAAATATGTTTTCATTAATTTTGGTTTCATATTCTAAAACTAAATTTAGATTTTGTTTTCAACAGGAAGTCGAGTTAAAACAGATTGCACAGAGTTCAGGAGTACTTCCTGTCTGCCCTGCATAGAGGGAACCTTCATGAATCAGCCTACTGGACGTAAACAATGTTTTCCCTGTTCAAACTGCGATGCAGGTAGATTTCTGGTAATATTGTTAAAACCTTGTTAGAAAACTAACTGACTGCTATACAGAACTGGTTACACAAATACAGAGGAACTCAAACCCAGTGTGTGTGTGTGTGTGTGTCTCTGTATGTGTGTAACAGTTCAGAAAGAGTGATTTTGCAGGAAGTTTATTGCACTTGTTCTATGGAAACAATTTCAGTCGAGCAAAAGCATCAAGGTTCATGGTGTAGATATTATTTCAGTGTCCATATGCTGCAGAGAAACTCTGTCACAACCACAGTAAGATCTGAACACTGTACAGGCAAGACTGTCCTCACAAATACCACAATAACCTTAACCAAGTAGTTTTAGTTACCTAAACCCAACCAGACTTTTACCACAGAGGTAACGGATCAGAAAATGATGTTATTAATCCTTTATGGAACAGCAAGAGAGGCCATTTTGAAAGTAACAATTTATGAATGAAAGTCAAGACTACTTTCTCACAAAATGATGACTTTATTCACAAAATAGTTCATTATTTGTCAAATATTATGAGTGGGTTACATTAATTATACACCATAGATTAAATGATACAGGCTTACTCCATCGTAATCTCATCTGTCAGATTTGCACCAGAGATATTACACATCTGTGCTGTGACTTCATAAACAAAAGAAACTTTTTTAAGGTATCATAAAGATGTTTGAAAGTCAAGACTTTACACTGTTGTTCCTTAGTAGATTAAACAGAATAAAAGTGTAGTGTCTCCATATGTAACCTCTATATGTGCTGACAGCTTCTGGCTTGAAGAGAAAGACGTCATGTACAGCAACATCAGATGCAGTTTGTGAACCACTGGAGGGATTCTACTGTCTGGTCTCTACAGAGGACGGCTGTGAGGCAGCACAGAAACACACAAGCTGTCAACCAGGACAATACATCAGTCACAAAGGTTGGTCTTCTTGTGCTGACTTTTTGAAGATTAATTTATCCTGAAATCTAAAAACTTGTGGAAGATTCTTTTTTGGGACTCGAAACAAAGAAATGTTTTTTTAAATCCAGTGAAATGAAATGTAATGATGTCATGTAACACTTTGATCCCTTCATACTGAACTGGTTTATCTGATGTGTGTTTGTCCAGGAACAGCCTTCACAGACACAGTGTGCTCTGACTGCAGTGATGGAACATATTCAAATGGGACATTTACATCTTGTCAGCAGCACACACAGTAAGAGAAGCTTCACATCAGACACCTGAACTCTTACAACAGCAGTGAATTCATGGTATCCTACGAATGTTCCTGTAAAAATGTCCCTGTCATTCCAGATGTGAATCAATAAATCTTCAGCTGGTGAAACCAGGAACTGCTTCAACTGATGCTGAATGTGGAGAACAAAGTTCAGACTGGACACCAACTGTGATCGCTGTTGCTGTGTCGCTTTTTTTATTAATTGTAATATATATACCTGTATTTGTAGTGTCTTCAAGAGGAAGAAAGGATTTCTAAACACAGGTAAGATTTGCATTTAGTTGATGTTGATGTTTTTGATAGATAATAATATTGTCTGTCACATCATTAAGGTGTTTTTCATTGGTAATGTTTTATTACAGAAAAAACAAATGCAGAAAATCACAGACAGGTATGTTTAATTCTCTCTTTACTGTTATTACTGAATCCATGTTACTGTATGTACAGTAGTAGTAAAGTAGGAATGATTTTTCTTCTTAGTAATCAAATGATGTCACTCAATCAATATTTCACAATAAAGGAACATCCGACTGGAGAAGAAAAAACAGATGATTTCAGACAGAATATCTCAACTGACAGCACTGAGCTGCATTCTGATGTCTTTACAAATGTACAAGATGTTTCTGCTTAAACTAAATATATTTCTCTCCTCAGGAGGTCACAGTTCACACATAAACATGCAGTGTCTTTCCTGTACACTGCAGAGTGAATGTTCTCCAGAATCCAGTTATAATCCAGTTTGGATGCTGGCACATTGTCTTTGCAGTGAACAGAAATGAAATCAGTCAAAGCTCAACACGACGTCTACAGAACTGCTGCTCTGCTGTCTGCATCTTTATCTCACACAGATGTTAGTGACCAGAGACTGAAGTCAGCCTGGAATAACAACTTGGAGAGATCTACACACTTCCAGCGAATCATCTTTATGTAACTGTACATGTAGGCTTCATTCTTCTTCTGTGGTGGTCACAGAGCTCACCGTTGGATCTGAACAGACTGAAGCTGGACTTTATCTGTCATGAATAAGAACGAACAGCTGGAACAGAGGACGGATACAAACGTGTCCTGAACTGCAACATGATGGGACAAATGTTACTTTGATCAAAAGCAAAGAGGCTGGACAGTGTGCACGGTGCACGTACAGGTGGGTACAGGTGCAGGACCAACCAGCGTATGATAACAAGAGAGGTAGTCCACATGCTGAATACTCAGAGATTGGTAACCTCATTAAACTCCTGGGAGCTTGTGATATTCAGCATGTGGACTTTTTTTCTGTAAATGAGTTAAAATCGTTTCTCACTGCTGACTCTGCTGATAAAACCAGAACACGAAGTAATGAATGAAATTTCAGTCTGTTCAGACGGTAATAACATTTAATGTTAATGATAATGCATTATGAAAGGTATCAGCTAAACTGCATGTGTTGACGTTACTCTAAATCGAATGCCACCTGTAGATAATGTAAACATTGTCAATACATTTTTTGTACAAAATAAAATATCTGTAAACATGTACGAGTTCTCAAGCCAAGCATAGATATGACTGAATTTGGTCTTAAATTATTGGAAAGTTATTACAAGAAAGGCAACCTTTTTTAATCAGATTATTTTATAATAAGCGCTAGACAGAAAGAAAAAGATTCACAAAATAGAAAAAATCAAGAAATAATACTCAGAAATAATTATGTGTATGATAACGGTAACACACATGGAAAGAGTGAAAGTGGTGCTGAGGGTAGGCTGCTGAAGACAGAAGTGGGTTTATAAAATGCACCAAAACAGAAAACTACAGACCAGAGGCCTGAAGTTACATTCCACTGAACATGAACCACTTGAGATCTCGTTGAACTGCTGCTCAGTGTGTGGGACCACATCTGTACCTGTGTGAAGTGAAGTGGTATCCCCTCCCACTGCCTCCTAATGAGAAAGCACGTATATGTGTGTCTGGGGAAAGTTTTCTTGGTAACTCTCTAGATTACTACGGAAATATATATATATCAAGGCCACGTTTTACTACATCAAGTGCACAAAATGCTATTGTGCACTTGTGTGCACTACACATACAAGCACTTGTAGGAACTTGTATGCATAACGAGTCACGTATAAGAGTTTGCTGAAAAACCTCTGAGAACTTGCCAGACACTCATAGCTTATTCCAACCTTCTGCCCTGAAGGCAGATTAGGGCCAGTTAAAAACAGTGCAAATATTAGAGTAAAGGTCAAAGGTTAATGCATGAACATGATTCATTTAGAATGTTAGAGAGCAAACCCATAGACAATGGAGTTACTGAATGTTTTAGAAAAAAGAAAAAGCATAAATAAACAGCTGGCACATAGCTCTTTTATTAAATTTAGGGGATAGCTAACGGTGTTGTTGAATGAGTTGTGTGCGTCTTTACGCACGGTGGGTATACTTGGATTAAGATGTGCGCATGAATTAACCAAAACTTGGGAATGAATTGTATCTCGTGTGCACGCAATAGGATTGCCTGTTCCATAAAACACAGAGTTCAGACCATAGACTTAATACAGTCTGTGGTCCAGACCAGGAGGCAGAGTTGCAGTCCTACACGCTTCTCTGCGCTTCCATTAGAGCAGTTACCCACCCTAAACTCCACAGAGAGGTTGTCTGCCCCCAGACCACTTGAATTATTTCAATCAAAAGTAAACAGAAGAAGAGTTACACATAAAAACCTAATAAAAAGTAAAACCTCCACTGCAACAGTACAACAAAATAGGAGAATTAAATGTGGACTCTTAAACATCAGATCTCTCTCATCTAAAGTTGTTCTAGTAAACGATCTAATATCAGATCATAATATTGATTTATTTTGTCTTACTGAAACCTGGCTGTGTCACGATGAATATGTCAGCCTAAATGAATCCACTCCCCCCAGTCACATTAATACTCACATTCCTCGAGGCTCAGGCCGAGGAGGTGGAGTTGCAGCCATCTTCGACTCAAGCCTATTAATCAAACCTAAATCTAAACTAAATTATACCTCGTTCGAAAGCCTAGTTCTTAGCCTTTCACACCCAACCTGGAAAACAGTACAGCCAATTCTATTTGTTATAGTGTACCGAGCTCCTGGACCGTATTCTGAATTTTTATCTGAATTCTCAGAGTTCTTATCAGGCTTAGTCCTTAAAACGGATAAAATAATTATTGTAGGTGATTTTAATATTCATGTGGATGTAGAAAATGATAGCCTTAGTGCTGCGTTTATCTCATTACTAGATTCGATTGGCTTCTGTCAGAGTGTACATAAACCCACTCACTGCTTTAACCACACCCTCGACCTTGTTCTTGTTTATGGGATTGAAATTGAACATCTAATAGTCTTTCCACAGAATTCTTTTTTATCAGACCATTTTCTATTAACTTTTGAATTCCTATTACTGGACTACACGCCATTAGGCAAACATTCCTACACTAGATGTCTATCTGATAGTGCTGTAGCTAAATTTAAGGAAGTGATTCCATCGGCATTAAATTCAGTTCCGTGTCACAATGTAACAGATGACTCCTATGCTAACTTTAGTCCCTCCCAAATTGATCATCTTGTTGATAGTGCTGCAGGCTCACTACGAATAACACTCGACTCTATCGCCCCTCTAAAAAAGAAGATAATAAAACAGAAGAGGTTGGAGCTACATGGTATAACCCGCAAATTAAAACAAACATCGCGAAAACTTGAAAGGAAATGGCGTTCCACCAATCTGGAAGAATCACGTTTAGCCTGGCAAGTTAGTCTTAAAATTTATAGGAAGGCCCTCCGTAATGCCAGAACAGCTTACTACTCATCATTAATAGAGGAAAATAAGAACAACCCCAGGTTTCTGTTCAGCGCTGTAGCCAGGGCTTGATGAGAGTCACAGCTCTTATGTTGAGCCATGTATTCCATAGACCTCAGTAGTAATGACTTTTATGGGAGCTTCTTTAAATGACAAAATTCTAACTATTAGAGATTAAAATCAGCACTCCTGCTCCCTAGTTGGTACCGACTCTATCTTCAAAACACAGGAACCTTAGAAACAACTGTAAAACCTGCACATTTAGACTGCTTTTCTCCCATCAACCGTAATCAACTAACTTCCATGATTTCCTCATCTAAGCCATCAACGTGTCTCTTAGACCCCGTCCCAACTAGGCTGCTTAAAGAAATTTTACCCTTAGTTAGCACTTATGTACTAGATATGATCAATCTGTCCTTATTAAAAGGCTATGTGCCACAGTCCTTTTAAAGTAGCTGTAATTAAGCCTCTTCTTAAAAAGCCCACTCTCGATCCAGGGATTTTGTCAAATTTTAGACCTATATCTAACCCTCCTTTTCTCTCTAAGGTCCTTGAGAAAGCAGTCGCCAATCAGTTGTGTGACTTTCTACACAACAACAAGCTGTTTGAGGATTTTCAGTCAGGATTTAGAGTGCATCATAGCACAGAGACAGCACTGGTGAAAGCTACAAATGACCTTCTAATTGCATCAGACAAAGGACTTGTCTCTGTACTTGTCTTACGATCTTAGTGCTGCATTCGATACCAATTGACCATCACATCTCTATTACAGAGACTAGAATATTTTATTGGCATTAAAGGTACTGCACTAAGCTGGTTTAAATCCTATTTTATCGATCGATATCAGTTTGTACACGCACGATGAATCCTCTATGCACCCCAAAGTTAGTCACGGAGTTCCACAAGGTTCTGTGCTTGGACCAATTCTATTCACCTTATATATGCTTCCTTTAGGCAATATTATTAGGAAGTACTCCATAAATTTTCATTATTATGCAGATGCCCAATTATATTTATCGATCAAGCCAGATGAAACCAATCAATTAGCTAAACTTCAAGCATGCCTTAAGGACATAAAAACCTGAATGACCTGCAATTTTCTGATGTTACACTCAGACAAAACCGAAGTTATTGTACTTGGCCCCGAACACCTTCGAAACACATTATCTAAAGATATAGTTTCTCTAGATGGCATTGCCCTGGCCTCCAGCGAAACCGTAAGGAATCTTGGAGTTATCTTTGATCAGGATATGTCCTTTAACTCCCAAATAAAACAAACTTCAAGAACTGCCTTTTTTCATTTACTTAACATTGCAAAAATCAGACACATCCTATCTCAAAAAGATGCAGAAAAACTAGTCCATGCATTTGTTATGTCTAGGCTGGACTATTGCAACTCTCTATTATCAGGCTGCCCCAATAAATACCTTAAGACTCTCCAGCTGATTCAGAATGCTGCGGCACGTTTACTGACAAGAACCAGAAAAAGAGAACATATTTCTCCAATATTAGCTTCTCTACACTGGCTCCCTGTAAAATCCAGAATAGAATTTAAAATCCTTCTCCTCACCTTCAAAGCCCCAAATGGTCAGGCACCATCATATCTTAAAGAGCTCATAGTACCCTATTACCCCACTAGAGCACTGCGCTCCCAGAATGCAGGGTTCCTTGTGGTTCCTAGAGTCTCTAAAAGTAGAATGGGAGCCAGAGCCTTCAGCTATCAAGCTCCCCTCCTGTGGAACCAGATCCCAGTTTGTGTACGGGAGGCGGACAACCTCCTCACATTTAAGAGTAGGCTTAAGACTTTCCTCTTTGATAAAGCTTATAGTAGGGCTGACTCAGGTGACCCCTGAGCCACCCCTTAGTTATGCTGCTATAGGCCCAGACTGCCGGGGGACTTCCTATGATGCACTGAGCTCCTTTCTCCTCCTCTTCCTCTCCATCTGTACGCCCTCATATCCCATCAATGCTTGTTATTAATTCAACTTCTTCCCGTAGTTGTGTGCTTTCTCTCCTCTCTCTCTCTCCCTCCCCTTCTGTTGCTTTCTGCAGGTGTTTCTGCCTCTGGAGCTGTGGAAGTCTGGGTCTGTGGTTGCTGCCACCTGCTGCCCCCGTGCTCCTGCTCTGCACCCGCTGATGCTATTGCGGTTGTTGCTGTTATTAGTATTGCTATTATAATGTTGTTCTTAGTGTTGTTTCTGTTGGTGTTAACATCAATGCCATTACCATATCTATGCTGTATTGAGCTGCTGTATGTTCTCTTTCCTCCTGCTCTCTCTCTCCCGCTCCCCCCTTCCCCCTTCAACCCAACCGGTCGAGGCAGATGACCGCCCACCTTGAGCCTGGTTCTGCTCGAGGTTTCTACCTGTTAAAAGGGAGTTTTTCCTTGCCACTGTCGCATAGTGCTTGCTCATGGTGGGAACTGTTGGGTCTCTGTAAATATAAAGAGTCGGTCTAGACTTGCTCTATTCGAAAAAGTGCCCTGAGATAACTTTGTTATGATATGGCGCTATATAAATAAAACTGAATTGAATTGAATAAAACATGTCCTCAATATAAATATTTTTTCTCTCTGTGGCCACTCCTGGGCTCCGTAGATTACAGCCTGCAACGTACAGCATAATTCTTCCCAATTTACAGTGTACCAGTACGTACTGATACAGGTACAAGGGAACAGGATGAGAAGTTAGGGAATAAGGAGGTAACAAACTGCAAAGCTAGAAATTTATAAATTTCATTTTGAAATTTACTTCAAAATGACCATATACTACTTGCCAACACTGGAGGGGTCCAGATGATAACAAAATAAGGGAACAAGGAAAACTACATAGTTCCTAAATAACTACAGAGTACATATGTGTTTTTACTTTGAAACAAACAGGTCCAGGAGTCAGGACACCCTGTAGGCCTATAAACTATATGTTACTGTGTGTGCTGTAAAGTTACACTTTCATTCATATCAGATCAATAATTTAAGCTTATAAACGTAATGTTTTTGAACCTCCAGTATTTGGAGAACTTGATCAAGAACTTTGTTTTTTGAACTGTAGTCAATCCAAAGACCACTGTAATGACTGGACAAAAACACCTACAGGCCACTGAGGGGCTGCTGTACTGGCACTCACCTTTGTGTAGCATGTCGGTTCAATAATTCACATTTCCAAACGTTCATATAGCCAAACATCAAGTGAAGTTATTTCTACACCATCAGGTCCATCCATACTGTAGACAGTGATCCACATGCACTTAATATCAGTAACTTGCATGCAAACAAAAAAATGGCTCACGCTACGTCTGACGGTCAAAAGACTGTGTGCTTCTTCCAGTAAACAACACACCTGCTGTGTGATCACTGCTTCACCTACATGTTCTTTCCCCAAACTCCACATACCACCTACTGTGCAACAAGGGAATTACCACAAGTGAACATATGACTTCATATACACACATAATAATGGAAAACACACATTAATGGCTCCAACAACCATGAAGTGGTTGGCTTAATTGCCTATACAGTGGGCTGGTGTTTAACCTGTTAAGTTCCCTGTAAGTATATTGCTGTGCTCCATAAATGACTGACAAGTCCTGCATTATTCCAAGATTTGAGCTTCCTACCCCATTCCTATTCCTAGGGAATGGGGCATTTTGGGAACGTAACCAATATATTCTATATGTTTGTCAATAACATAAGTTTTGAGAGATTTTCCAAAAGCCCCTTTTGTTACCTTTCTGTACCCCTGCTGTTTTGGTCGCATATCGTAACTGTGAAATACGCTACACTATAATTACTTTATAGGCTCTGCAGAATGTCAGTGTTGATAAAAACCATTTTCAACTTCCGTTTGGTTTCCCAGCATTAATCCCAGAAGGAAAATTCAATTGTCATAGAAGCCAGATACATTAAAATACAAGGACAAGAACAAAATGAATAAGCAGAGAGACTAGTGAGTGGATAGGTGGGGTTATTTTTAGATAAAGTGCAACAATAAGGCAAGGCAGCTTTATTTATACAGCACATTTCACTGTCTCTCAGTGGCATGAGAATACTTTCCTGCTGTGTTTGTTCTTCTAATTAATAACATATAAATGAGTCGTTTGTTGAGACTGGCACAACATTGGCATGTCCGCAGGGCATGAGTGGTGAGTTTAAGAGTGAGGGGAAGAGCCACCTGACAATCTGACAGAGGAGCAACGAGAAACCAGAACACATCTGTGGTGAGTTTCTTTTTCTCTCTGTATGTTTGAGGACATCAGAACAGGGCAATAATCAGAGGTCTTTGGGGTAGATAACTGAATTACAGTAAGAGGCTGGAGCTGATGTGTGGCTGCTTGGGCACCTGCTGTATGTAGAAATCTGTCCTGTATGTCTGAGGAAACGATGAGAAGTCTAACAGGCTCATAGCTGACAGGCAGGAGTGACGCAAAGACATACAGTCAACCACATCAGCCTGTGACAAGCAATCTTTAACATTAGAGGTATTTTTAATACATAAAAGGCACTTTAAGAAATTAAATGTTATTCAAATGACAAATTAGCCAAACTGTATCCTAATGTCGCCCCAGAATACCCTAGATGTCAGTATTCCCCAGTTTCCCTAGGTCAAATGTTTTGGTCATGCCAGTCTCTATTTTTAAATCACTCTCAGCAATAGGTGGTGGAACAGTAACTCTGAACCCTCTAACTGCAGTTTTTGGTGTAGTGCAGAACAGGAATGGGCTTTCTCACCTCCATAAAAACAAAGAATTTGACTCACTGCTAGACCGCCGCCTTATACTGCTTAATTTGAAGGGAAGGAGTCCTCCTACCTATATTCAGTGGATCCGGGAGGTGATGCTACTGTTGAATCTGGAGAAAGTTAGGTACGTAGTGCGCGGATCAGAGGAAAAATATAGCAAAACCTAGTCATCATTTATTACCCATGTCGAAAATGTATCTTTAACATGAATTATTGTAGTTATTGAGTCTCATGACTCTTGACAGATGCACTGGATGATAAAGGGAAACACATGTAACTCTGACAATGATTATGATTATGAACATGAGTTATGTCATTTATTCTCAATTGGTTGTGAAATTCTACATCTATGCTGTAGTCAGTATGTAGTATTTAATTTATCTATTCATTTTATCTAATGATTTAATTATTATTAGTGTTATTTTCTGTATTTAATTACTTACTTATTAATGAAAAACCTATAAATAAAGTTGTTAAAATCCTTTTTTTTTTAAATCTGGATAACCTGATAATCTAAAAACAACAAACCAGATTAAACAAACCAGATATAACGTGTTCATTTTGGAGCTTTAGAGGTGCTCGTCATTTTGTTACCTTTGAACAGAGCCAGGCTAGCTGTTTCCCCGTTTCTAGTCTTAATGCTAAGCTAAGCTAACATGCTCCTGGCAGTAGCTTCATATTTACTGTACTGCTGTTGTGCACTGACCAGAAATGACGATGGCAACATTTGCCCGTTTCTTGTTCTTCTTTTTAATGGCGAGTTGTAGCTGGGCGGAGCATTATCACCAACATTTGACCGCAATTGTTGCCTGTCAAAATTTCTACTGGCTTGTTTACTCACTTGACTTTCATTCAATTTGATTAAAAATGAAATAAAAATGAACATGCTTTTACTTTTAGTGCAGCATCCAGCGTAGCAACTGCAAGCGCTGCAGCTTCCTCGACCGCCATTTTCATATGTTGGTGGTTCCTCCCCTTCTGCAACGTGGCCAAGATGGCGACCATTAAGAGTGAGAAGTGTGCGGCGTTACACACTCAACATTTTGACTGTTGACTGTCATAGTGCACTGCAGTTTGCTATAATTGTCAGTGTGAACGCACTTATGCACTCAAAATAGCAAGTGTGAGTCCAGAAGAACGGGGATTGAGACACAGCTCAGGTCAAGACTAAGCCCTGCTCACATCTCTGCCAATTCTAGGACTACTGCTCCAGCTTGGGCAGTGATTTGGTGTCGATGCACAACAAAGACGAGATGCTTCGTGTAGTTTGTTTGAGCTGGTGCACCAACTCTAACCTAGAACCATTTTGGATCGGAGCCCTGAAATCATCGGTAAGCCGTGCAGACGGAAAACAGACTGAACTGAGGGACACGGTCCCCTAACTGAGTGCTTTGCCTCTTCAGGGAAGATTTTTGTATGTGGATGGATCTGAATTCAGCTTCACTCAATGGTACAGTGGTGAGCCAAGCAATACTGGTGGAAGAGAGAACTGCATCGAGAGCAACTTTGAAAGTAAGCACAAACAAAGATGATAAAGATGACCGCTTACAGCTCAGAGACAGGAAAGAAGAGAAAATGATTACTGACGTCATGTTTCATAAAGCACTGCAAGGATGTTTTTCACTGTAACTCCTGCTGCTCCTCAGTGTGATGTTTTCTGTTTTCCAGCGTGGGGAGCCTGGAACGACGTGCAGTGCTCGGCACAGAAGCACTTTGGGTGCGCCAAGAAGATGTGATCATCATCAGCTAATGTTTGCTGATCCGCTGTGCTGCACCTGATTCATGAAATCCACTGTAAACACAAGCTTTAAAGTTTACTACAATAAATGCTTCAGTAAACATGTTAATGATTCTTGTTTTATTTCTGTTATTAAAATCCTCACAGTACATCTGTGCTGTGTTTCTGTTACAAAAGCTTAGTTTTCATACAATAATAATGAGTACTGACCATTCTGTACGTTTAAATATCCCTTAAAAACTTCACACACAGAATGACAAAATTACGTTTATTCTGTCTTACCTTGTTCCAAAACTTCAAGACAAGACACCATGTTTTTAATAGCACCTGCACACCAAATTGAAATATTGCAAATGTCCTGAGCATCATTTCATACACGTCGCCCTGAAATTCAGCCTGTCCTATTTTGTATCTTTGGAAACTTTGGGAACCCCTCTAGTAATTAAAGGGATACTGCAGAGATTTAGTGGTGCACTTCCATAAACTTGGGGAACTCACAAGACACACACACACACACACACACACAACTAGCTTTAAACATTATCATTAAAATCTCCTTAACAAGGCAATATTGCAAACGTGTTAGCAAACTGTTGCTTATGAACATGTCCAGCAGATACAGAGCATCATTAGCATTCATTTGAAATCTGGCCAACTGACAAATGTAGGCCTAGTGTTCACTCTCATTACAGCTCTGGTTTGGTCTTCACCATCTCCTGATAAAGATATCTGTCTCTTAAAAAAAAAAAAAAAAGTAAAAGAACGATGAGCCGTCTTTTGAATGGCTCTCAGAAAGGAATGAGCCATAAGATCCGGCTCCCTTTAAAGAGCCATTATTCGCATAACTAGCTCATACTGAGTACAACAAGCACAGACAGGTTTTGGCATGAGTGGTAATCCTTACAGTCAGCCTTTAATAACCTAACTAAGCCACACTGTTTGTCATATATATTGTTAGTTACAAGATACTGATGCAACTGATCATTAAGGACCTTCTGAATTATTTTACTGAGGATGGGTAAGGTTTGAAATAGTATAGGGTATGTATTTAGTATAGGGTTAAGATTGTTCTTTATTAATAAGGGGCAAAATGCCAGTCTGTAAGTAACATGGTGAGTATATGATCTGCTAAAGGAAAAAAAAAACAGTTTGCATTTAGTAAATGTATCCTTTGGTTAAACATCAACTGTTTGTGTGCAACTATGAGGATAACGTGTACAAACAAGAGCAAACGTCCCATCAGACAAGTCTGAAAAGACAGAAATGCAAGTCAAGTCTTCGAGAGGTCACAAACACACACACACACACACACACACACACACACACACACACGTAGTGCAGTTGCACTGGGACCCAGAGAAAAGACAGGTCCACTGGCGAAGGAAACCTGCAGAACTATGTTCAACAAAGGACTCACATTTGAAAAACAGTGCTGCCATTTTCTATATACAGCCTCATAAACGCAAAACCATCTCTATCATGGTTTTCTTTTTCTTTTTTGTAAAATAGTCAGTAGCAATATGAAACAAAAATGTGTTTATTCTACATAAACTATAAAAAAAACTGATTAAATTAATAATTTTTTATTTTCTTTCATGTTTTTGTCACATACAGATATGCAATGATGATTGCTGGGTAATATGTACGTTGATGTCCAATGAAGTCTCCATTGGATCATGTGATGAGAGATAATAATTTACGGTAGCTAGTTTAGGCGCCAAAAGACAAGCTGAGAAGCACATCTGCAAGTCGAGCGAAGTGTCATCATGCCTAAACATAAAGCGGCAGTAAGAAAAGACGAGAAAGAAAAGAACAGGAGGAGAAGGTAGCAAAGCTGCTTAAATTAGATT
>SEMN01002162.1:0-14137 GCA_005408345.1 Macquaria australasica | reverse complement strand
TGCATGCTGTTATAGGAAAATGAATGACAAATGTACCCATTTCATACTGACTCATGTGCCTGAACACTGCAATACCCAACATCAATTCAAACATAGCAAAAATTACGACGCAAAACAAAGGTCAACCTAAAATCAGAGTTACATATCTAACTATACAAATTCCAACAGACTGACAGTGCTCACAGTGAGACCAGCACAGTTAACAACCTGCAACTTGTGCTCATAAAGCAGTCAGCAAAGACATCCTGCTTCCTGATGGCAGGGGAGCAAAGATGTAAAGTTTTCAGAAACAGCTTCACCCAAATATACTGCAGTGACCTTATCAAAAGTTGCCCAGAACAAGGCAACAAGTACATTCATAATCCTCATTCAGCAGAGAAATGGAAACTGAGTTACTGGGCAGTAACTCATCAACCAAGCAAAGCTCCATGTATGTATCCTGGGACACAAAATCAACTGGTATGTATAGGTTTGCAGAACCATTTCTTAGTATCCCTTCTAGTCAAAAGCTACCTCACCAACCCTTAACTTACTGCCATGGCAGCTGCATTATACTTGTACCCCCACCTAGTGGCCATAAATGAACATTACTCGTCACCGAAGCGTCATATAATTTAACACGTAGCTTATTCATTACAACAAGTGGTGGCATAACCTTTTCATTTCAGTGACGTAGTTCCTTAACTCTCGCTCAGTAAAAAGAACTGCTCTTTTTAAGTCAAAAATGTATATCAGTTTAATTGATAGATGGAAGTGTTAAGCTCAAGACCAATTGCTGCTTAAACTAGTTACAAGAAATCTATCAGCAATAATGTGAATTTATGACTGGACCTGTTATAAGCTGCACATTTTCCATATGTTGTTGAAGTTCAAATAGTTCACGTGTTGATTGACGGCTGAGAAAACTTGTCAGGAACAACAGAAATCTCCACCAACCATAAATGATTCTGTCCTAACGACTTAAAATAAGACTTAACATGTTGCTTTCAGACATCGAGTCCATCTGATGTTTATTCTGATTGAACTGAACGCAGCATTTCATGTAGATATGATTTTAAAATCTTTCTTAAAGGACTTCTCTACTGGAAAAGGTGGAGTCAGTTTCCCTGTGATGGTGCAAAAAATCAACCCCAGTTGTCAGGAACTCTAATCATGACTGTTTTAGATGCATTTCTTTGGTGCCAATTGAGAATCAATTCCAAAACCTCTTGCTCTTCTGCTCTAAACATGAACACTGGACTTTGTGGTGTTTCAGGAGGAAAACTGCCTCAGTTCTACTCTCATATTAGGTTTACATTTTCTCCATCAGCTTTGTATGAAACCCTGGAATGAAGACGAGGAGAAAATACTTTGTTCGTGTTTGTTTATTCATCATGTAAACCTTCAGTTTGTTCACACATCCCATCAGTAAAGTCTGTTCAATGACTCTTGTTCAATGATTTCATGTACAGATTCACTTCATCCACACAATCAGTTTGTTTGACCAGAATCTCAGCTATGTCAAAGAACATAATGAAGGATCTCCTTATTGATTATGATCACAATAATTACAGTTTTATAACACCTCATAGTCCCTCAAACAACAACATACAAATACATCAATACAAATATTCATCAATCATTTAGAGCTCAGAGAAGTTTCCATCTTCATGCAGAGAAATGTCAGTTCACGTGAACAAAACTCATCCTGAGCAGTGACAGCCTCCATGGCTAAACAGCCACAGGAAGGAGCGCCACCTAAAGAAACTCCAACAGCTACACAACAACTAATGAGGAGACGTCAAAGCACCGCCCATAATGTTTGACTGACAGGTGAAGAAATGCCTCAACAATCAGCTCTCAGCAACAAACATGAAGACAAAATAAGTTGAAGATTAAAACACAGAATTTAACCCACTGTCCCTTAAATGACTTCTGACTATTTGAGTTTACACAACTCAGCAGTGTCTCCATAATCGTAATAAAACCACAGTCCAGCATAGAGAGGCTGAGTGAATGTGGTCTGGACTCTGTGGAGGAGAGTCATGGTTTCAGAGACGCTGTAGAAGGACAGAATACCTGCACTGTGATCCAGGTACACTCCTACTCTGGAGGACCGAGGACCTGAGACGGGAGTTTGGACATTGTTGTACCAAAAGTCATAACTGTTTGTGTCACAATCTAACGCCCACGATTTGTCATTGTATCCAAATCCACGTTCATTACAGCTCCCTGCTCTGCTGATATTCTTGTATGCGACGGCTACATTAACTCCTCCTCTCCACTCCACCTCCCAGTAACAACGTCCAGTCAGACTCTCTTTACTCAGGACCTGCCAACATTCAGTGAATCTGTCTGGGTGACTAGAATAAGACTGTTGTTGTCTCATGAATGTTGCTTTTCTGTTCCCCTCAGATAATAACAGATATGCGTTTGCTGTGTTTGGATCCAGTGTGATTTCTCGTGAATATCTTAAGAATCCAGCTCTGGTCTTGGGCTCTGGTTGTGGCAGTAAAACATCCACTTCAGTCACTGTCAGTGACATGTTTGTCCATTTCTCCCTCAGAACATCCTGTAGTTTATCTCTGACTTCTGACACAGCCGCTGTCACGTCCTCAAAGTAGCTCAGAGGACGGATATTAATGCTGGATGAGTCTGTAGGTTCACTGAGTCGTGACAGTGAGGGGTAGTTGTGTAGAAACTGGTTGTGATCCTCTGTGTGTGACAGCTGCTTCAGCTCAGCGTCTTTCCTCTTCAGCTCAGTGATCTCCTGCTCCAGCTTCTCCTGAAGCTCTTTGACTCGACTCACTTCAGTTTCCTGCTGGGATCTGAGCTGCTGCTTCACATCAGAGCTTCTTTTCTCCATGAGACGGATCAACTCAGTGAAGATCTTCTCACTGTCCTCCACTGCTTTATCAGCAGAGCGATTGATAGCCTCCACCTGCTGTTGAAGCACCTTCACATGTTTCTGTCTGTCCTGGATTCTCTGCTGGATGTTTTGTCGACTCACCTCGAGCTCTCTCTGCCTCTCAGTCCTTTCTGCTGCAGCTGAGACTGTGTCGTGACCTTTATGTTCATCCACAGAGCAGAGATAACAGATACACTGCTGATCAGTACGGCAGAACATCTTCATCACCTCATCATGACGAGAGCAGATGTTCTCCTGGAGCTTCTTGGAGGGCTCCGCCAGCTTGTGTTTCTTTAATGGAGCTGCGTCATAATGAGGCTGGAGGTGTTTCTCACAGTAAGAGGCCAGACAGACCAGACAGGACTTGAGGGCTTTCAGGTTTCTCCCAGTGCAGACATCACAGGCCACATCTTCAGGTCCAGCATAGCAGTGATCAGCAGGAGCAGCTTGGAGTCCAGTCTTCTTCAGTTTCTCCACTAAATCTGCTAACATGGTGTTTTTCAGCAAGACAGGCCTCGGTGTGAAGGTCTGCCTGCACTGAGGGCAGCTGTGGATTTTCTTTTCCTCCTCTTCATCCCAGTGAGTTTTAATACACTTCATGCAATAGCTGTGTCCACAGGCAGTAGTCACCGGATCCTTCAGTAGATCCAGACAGATTGAACAGGAGAAGGTTTCCCGGTCCAGCTGAACTCCTTTCTGAGCCATTTCACGTCTCAGTGGCAGCGACTTCAGTGTAGATCTGAAGGAGGGAACACGGACATATGAGTTATGAGCAGAGTGGAGCTCACTGTTTGAGTTTTACCCTGAAAAATGTGGAGAAATAAGTGATACTGTGATTTTTCCTCAGTTTGAAGGAAAAACAAGGGTGTCTGTCATATTATGCTCCTGCACTGTGGTAAATATAATGTATATTCCTATCGCTTTAATCTATAAAACCCCGTTTGATAGTTATCGTTACAAACACAGCGTGATGCAGTAACTTTAACGGCAAACGGATCAATACGAGGCTTCGTACTAAAATATGACCAATTCTACTTATTATTATATATTATATCAAACAGAGGGAATTAGAAACAGAGGCCTGCCTCTAATACGAGACTGCTTCAAGATAAAAACAGGCCTGTTATTTTGTGCAGTTCCTGGAAATAAACTCTCACTATTTGATGAAATACGGTAAATAAACTATTTAAACCTCCTTGAATTAGCTGGAAAACGCACCGTCACAAAGCCGAAAACAGCCGTTTTTCTTGTTGGAGATACGTGGTTCTCACAGGACAGCGACGGTACAAACATGTGCTGATAAACTGTTTATATCGCCGTTAAAATTGGCTCAACCTCACAGCAGGAAAATGCTAAATACGCATTAATGCAGCTCACAAACACACTTTAACAGTTTCTACTCTGACAAAACTTAACTCTAACTTAGTCAAACGTGTTAGCAGGTTATTACAGCCACATTAACTCTGTTTAAGATCCACAACATACCTGAAAGATGGGAGAAATAATCACGAGAGCAGCAGGTGATGTTTCCTCAGCGAGAACTTCAGCTGGATGAAGAAAACCCGCCGGTTTCCCCCAGGTAAATATACCTGCAGGTAGTGGGCGGAGACAGAAGCAATCGATCTCTGTAGATCACAGGTTAAACTATTACATCTTAAACATAAAGAAGAAATTAAACAACGTCAAATAAACACTCTTTTAGTGTTTTAACCAATTTCTCTTTTTAAACGTGACAGATTTTAACTGTTTTGAACGACTTTATGGTTTTTGTCAATCCTCATAAATGTTACTTATGAATGTATAATCACATATTTTAACACATTACAGACCATGGATTTACTTTCCTTAAAACTTGTAACAGACTATGAGCGTATTATCTTTTAATTTGACACAAGAGCAGGAAAAAAGAGGCTTTATCAAGCTTTGATTCATCCCAGGAAGAAGAGCAGTTTGAGAGATACTGTGTGTTTACAACAGAGCTCATCTCTCATTTAGAAACACTGGTCTCTTCAGCTTTTAGGAGGTAAAGACAGATAAATGAATCACTGCTGTAAAGATGATGAAGCTGCAATAATATAATGAAACTATAATGATGAAGAGTTGAGAAAACAGTAAAAGGTGTATTTTAATGTGAGATGCATTTTAACAAATAAATCAAATAAGTTACTTGTTCAACTCTGAATCCCACAGGACATGAATGTGTTGCTCACAGTCGGCTGAAGGACTCCCCCCCCATGTAACTTGCAGACTGTACAAGGAAGCTTTTAATGGAGAAATGTAAGACTTGACATGATGCCAGTTGTGTAAAAAATAGTGTTTTTATTGTAATCTACTGTTGGAGAGTTGTGCGCTCAGCTCCCTCATGTTCTCATTATTCTGCCAGGACCTGCAAACAATTCTGGCTGCAGTTGTTGGAGCTGAATAAACAATTTACATGCATAAAGGAGGAGAGACTGGGGAAACTGGTTCTGGCAGGTAAAGGTGTGAAGACGTACAAATAGTTCAGCTATTGCTGGTGGCACCAAGCCGTTGAGGATGGCCATTAGGATGCTAATGCCTGAGTGCTTTATGGGGTTAGAGACAAAGCAGATCCAGGTTGGGTAGAACAACAACACAAATTGCCCATCATCCCACCTGATCATCTGCGATCACTCAGTCGAGTATCATTGTCCTCCTGTTGGTGAAATGGATCATTTGTGGGTCTCCCATGATTACGTTGACATGTCTGTGGTTTGTTATGAAAGTCAAGAACATTATTTGGCACCTTTGATTGTGATATTCCAGAGTCTTTTTCTCTGTTCATTAGGAGATGTGTGTTGTGTGTGATTTTATGTGAGATTCATTCACACAAATAAATCAAATACGTTACTTGTTCAGATCTGAATCCCACAGGACACCAGATCATTTGACTCTACAGTTAAGTTGGTGAACATGAAAAAATGTTTTTTTATTCATATTATTCAGGTTTTTGCCAACAACATCTGATCTTCTCCACATCCTTCTTCTTTTATAAGGCACTGTGTTTACTTTGGTTTATATTGTGGTGTTATTTCTAGAGAGCCAAGTCCCCTGCACTGCTTTTGAGTAATTGTATAGAACATAAATGACAAACGTACCTACTGGTTGCATATACATATACCCCGATCAGCCATAACATTATGACCACTGACAGGAGAAGTGAAAAACATTGATTATCTCCTTACAATGGCACCTGTCAGTGGGTGGGATATATTAGGCAGCAAGTGAACATTTTGTCCTCGAAGTTGATGTTGGAAGCAGGAAAAATGGGCAAGTGTAAGGATGTGAGCGACTTTGACAAGGACCAAACTGTGATGGCTAGACGACTGGGTCAGAGCATCTCCAGAGCTGCAGCTCTTGTGGGGTGTTCCCGGTCTGCAGCGGTCAGTACCTACCAAAAGTGGTCCAAGGAAGGAAAACCGGTGAACCGGCGACAGGGTCATGGGCGGCCAAGGCTCATTGATGCACGTGGGGAGCGAAGGCTGGCCCGTGTGGTCCAATCCAACAGAGGAGCTACTGTAGCTCAAACTGCTGAAGATGTTAATGCTGGTTCTGATAGAAAGGTGTCAGAACACACAGTGCATCGCAGTTTGTTGTGTATGTGGCTGCGTAGCCGCAGACCAGTCAGGGTGCCCAGGTGGTCACAATATTATGGCTGATCGGTGTATATATACTGTATATATATATAGAGAGAGAGAGGATCTTCGAAAGACATCAGGCAGTACGGAGCAGCTCTAAGAGGAGGCGCTGGAAACACTGGACACTTTTCAGGATCCTTTCTCCATAATGGCCACTACATAGTCATGAGTTTCATGAAATGGAAGACATGTAAAAACTTCTCTGAGCCTTTGGCAGCTTCAAACAACATCAGTAAAGAGAGATTTCAATATATGTAATATCACACTATGTCAGTTTGTTCACAGGAGTCACAGCCTGTAACACTGATGCTGCATTCAGGTCTCATGGGAAAGATGGTAGAGAAGAGTTTCCACTTTACAAACATTATTCACATCAGCTCTCAGGTTGTAAATATTATCTGGGAAGGACGAGGCAGAGGTGAAAGACAGTGGTGGTGGAAGGTTGGGGGGTGATTCCAGGTGTGGTATTGTTGGGTCCTTGACCGAGTGGGGAGGCAGAGCAGGTGTTGATTGTCCATTCATCGTGAGGGGAGGAATTGATGGGTCGTTGATTTTGATGGGAGTTGTTGATGAGTTTGTTATTGTTGAGGAAGACTGGGGGGGGGGGGTGACCAGATTGTGGGGAGAACTAGAAGATCCATTGTCAAACCTATTGAAGAACAGGTTTAACTCGTTGGCACGTGACAGGCTGCCCTCCAACGGTCCATCAGTAGACTGTTTGAAGCCTGTTATGGTCTTCATGCCCTGCCACGCATCCTTCACATTGTTCCTCCTTAACTGGTCCTCAATCTTTGACTTGTATGCCCTCTTTCCATTCCTGATGGCCACCCTCAGCTCCTTCTGGACCCTCTTTGTCCTGTCCCTATCATCGTCCCTGAAGTCTTCTTCTCGTTAAGCAGGACTTTCAGATCACTGGTAATCCAGGGCTTGTTGTTTGGATAACCTCTCACCTATTTTGTGGGCAAGATGTTGTCCTCACAGAACTTGATGTAGTCAGTGAAGCACTCAGTGGAACCTTCGATATCATCACCATAGGCATCACTGATGAAACTCCAGTCTGTAGTTCCAAGGCAGCCCTGCAGGGTTTCATTGGCTGCCTGTGACCATTTCTTCAGTGATCTAGTGGTCGCAGGTAGCCGCTGAACCTTTGGCTGGCAGAGGGGTGAGAGAAGCACCAGGTTGTGGTCCGATCTGCCAAGTGGCGGGAGGGCAGAGGAACAGTATGCATCCTTAGTATTAGCATACAGTAAGTCCAAAGTCTTTTTCTCCCTGGTTGTGCACTTGACATTATTGCTTGAAGGTGGGGAGGGATGAAGAGAGAGAGGCATGGTTGAAGTCTCCCGAAATGGCAATGAAAGCATCCGGGTTCTGTGTTTGTAGCCGGGCAATCAGCTAGTGAATAACATTGCACGCCGTCATCGCGTCCGCTGAATGGAACTGGACTGAAAAGAATGATAGCATTTGCATTGGTTTCAAAGATGTTTCCTCAGAGTTTGAATGCTTCACATAGCATCTGCTGTCTATAACAAACGAAGGAGCATTGTGCCATGTTGAAACGGTGTGATCACCGTACAGGTTCACGTCTTTTACACACGTGGCAATAAACAATCAAACAAAGCAATAAAACCAATAACAAGAGCATTATATGTCACATGGAAGTTCAGCATATTAAAGCTTTATTTGCCCTAAATGTCTTCACAACACACAAAGCTGGCTATATGACATCACTACATTTAATTATGACATGTAAAATGACAGATTATTATGTGAAAACTAACGAAACAAGCAAATCAGATTTATTCACATATGTTTAGCTGGAAAGTAAAATGGATCCAATCCTAATCCAGTGTTTTTTGTGTTTGTTTGATCTTAGACACACTTTCATTTCAATGTAGAGTTAATATCTGCCTGCCAGGAGTAAAGGCAGCAATGTCATACAAACAAGTCACATGTAGATGTCTCATGCTGACCAGCCAACACCTCTTGAGGTCAAACTGGAAAAAGCGCCCGCTTCTTTGTCAGCTATGCTCAGCCATTTACTGTGGCAATACAACTACAGTACATTTCCTACAACTTCCATAGAAAACTGTGGTTATTAAATGATCAAACTAATTTGTTTATTTCTCAGTGAAATGTGTCTTGACTGCATGCTGTTATAGGAAAATGAATGACAAATGTACCAATTTCATACTGACTCATGTGCCTGAACACTGCAACACCCAACATCAATTCAAACATAGCAAAAATTACGACACAAAACAAAGGTCAACCTAAAATCTTACAGATCTAACTATACAAATTCCAACAGACTGACAGTGCTCACAGTGAGACCAGCACAGTTAACAACCTGCAACTTGTGCTCATAAAGCAGTCAGCAAAGACATCCTGCTTCCTGATGGCAGGGGAGCAAAGATGTAAAGTTTTCAGAAACAGCTTCAACCAAATATACTGCAGTGACCTTATCAAAAGTTGCCCAGAACAAGGCAACAAGTACATTCATATTCCTCATTCAGCAGAGAAATGGAAACTGAGTTACTGGGCAGTAACTCATCAACCAAGCAAAGCTCCATGTATGTATCCTGGGACACAAAATCAACTGGTATGTATAGGTTTGCAGAACCATTTCTTAGTATCCCTTCTAGTCAAAAGCTACCTCACCAACCCTTAACTTACTGCCATGGCAGATGCATTATACTTGTATCCCCACCTAGTGGCCATAAATGAACATTACACGTCACCGAAGCGTCATATAATTTAACACGTAGCTTATTCATTACAACAAGTGATGGCATAACCTTTTCATTTCAGTGACGTAGTTCCTTATCTCTCGCTCAGTAAAAAGAACTGCTCTTTGTTAAGTCAAAAATGTATATCAGTTTAATTGGTAGATGGAAGTGTTAAGCTCAAGACAAATTGCTGCTTAAACTAGTTACAAGAAATCTATCAGCAATAATGTGAATTTATGACTAGACCTGTTATAAGCTGCACATTTTCCATATGTTGTTGAAGTTCAAATAGTTCACGTGTTGATTGACGGCTGACAAAACTTGTCAGGAACAACAGAAATCTCCACCAACCATAAATGATTGTGTCCTAACGACTTAAAATAAGACTTAACATGTTGCTTTCAGACATCGAGTCCATCTGATGTTTATTCTGATTGAACTGAACGCAGCATTTCATGTAGATATGATTTTAAAATCTTTCTTAAAGGACTTCTCTACTGGAAAAGGTGGAGTCAGTTTCCCTGTGATGGTGCAAAAAATCAATCCCAGTTGTCAGGAACTCTAATCATGACTGTTTTAGATGCATTTCTTTGGTGCCGATTGAGGATCAATTCCAAAACCTCTTGCTCTTCTGCTCTAAACATGAACACTGTACTTTGTGGTGTTTCAGGAGGAAAACTGCCTCAGTTCTTCTCTCATATTAGTTTGACATTTTCTCCATCAGCTTTGTATGAAACCCTGGAATGAAGACGAGGAGAAAATACTTTGTTCGTGTTTGTTTATTCATCATGTAAACCTTCAGTTTGTTCACACATCCCATCAGTAAAGTCTGTTCAGTGACTCTGGTTCAATGATTTCATGTACAGATTCACTTCATCCACACAATCAGTTTGTTTGACCAGAATCTCAGCTATGTCAAAGAACATAATGAAGGATCTCCTTATTGATTATGATCACGATAATTAGTTTTATAACACCTCATAGTCCCTCAATTGTACATCGATTTAAACAACAACAAATAAATGTAAATGTAATTATAGATTTCTTTACAAAGTGGTGAGAACAACACATGTAGGATAAAGGAAGGTCTGGTGCTTTCTCTCTTCAGACCCATGCAGTGGAAGAGAAACAACAACATACAAATACATCAATACAAATATTCATCGATCATTTAGAGCTCAGAGAAGTTTCCATCTTCATGCAGAGAAATGTCAGTTCACGTGAACAAAACTCATCCTGAGCAGTGACAGCCTCCATGGCTAAACAGCCACAGGAAGGAGCGCCACCTAAAGAAACTCCAACAGCTACACAACAACTAATGAGGAGACGTCAAAGCACCGCCCATAATGTTTGACTGACAGGTGAAGAAATGCCTCAACAATCAGCTCTCAGCAACAAACACGAAGACAAAATAAGTTGAAGATTAAAACACAGCATTTAACCCACTGTCCCTTAAATGACTTCAGTGTGTGTGTGCACGTATTTCAGTGTTTCACCCTAATCGGCCTCCCATGCTAACAGCCAGCAGCTCCATGTCCCTGGTACACCGTCGCTCCGTCACATGAACGTGCCCAGGGTTACACCACCTGTTGTTCACACACATCGCTGTTCCCCCGCCCTTCTTCGTGTTTCTGTCCGCTCTGACGACATGAAATCCGGGGTGAGCTCGTCCAGCCGGGTCTCTGTGAAGTGGATCAGACTGCGGTCCCGGTTCTCCCGCTGCGGCCTCGTTAGCGACAGACCTCCCGTTTCCCGCGATAACAGATGGAAGACACGGTTTGTACCGTCTTGACTCCGGCTCCGCATCCCGTCCTCCTCCCCCGTAGTTCGGCGGGGATCTCCGGTCTCTCCTCGGGGGGAGCCTCGCTTGGCTCAGCGCTAGCAGCCGCTCCCGAGTGTGAACAACTGGGCTGAATGTGTCGACGCAGCGTTTAACAGTCCAGAAAACAGTAAAACACACAAGACCAGTCTCAGCAGCTCCAGATCTAAGTGTGGACGTGGACAGGAGCGACTACTGTAGACACACAAACCGTGAAGAAAAGCTAAAAGTACAAAAAGATCACTATGAACAAAGAAAGAGGTCAGAGCTGCAGCAACTGGCCGCCATATTCATCATTATTCATCATTTATTACAAATCTTATGTTATCAGCCTAAAAACACGTTCTTAACTAAGACACTTCTGGCTATTTGAGTTCACAGAACTCAGCAGTGTCTCCATATCTGTAATAAAACCCAAGTCCAGCACAGAGAGGCTGAGTGAATGTGGTCTGGACTCTGTGGAGGAGAGTCATGGTTTCAGAGACGCTGTAGAAGGACAGAATACCTGCTCTGTGATCCAGGTACACTCCTACTCTGGAGGACCGAGGACCTGAGACGGGAGTTTGGACTTTGTTGTACCAAAACTTATAACTGTTTGTGTCACATCTTAACGCCCAAGATTTGTCATTGTATCCAAATCCACATTCAGTCCAGCTCCCTGCTCTGCTGATATTCTTGTATGCGACGGCTACATTAACTCCTCTTCCTCTCCGCTCCACCTCCCAGTAACAACGTCCAGTCAGACTCTCTCTACTCAGGACCTGCCAACATCCAGTGAATCTGTCTGGGTGACTAGAATAAGACTGATGTTGACTCATGAATGTTGCTTTTCTGTTCCCCTCAGATAATAACAGACGTGTGTTTGCTGTGTTTGGATCCAGTGTGATTTCTCGTGAATATCTTAAGAATCCAGCTCTGGTCTTGGGCTCTGGTTGTGGCAGTAAAACATCCACTTCAGTCACTGTCAGTGAGATGTTTGTCCATTTCTCCCTCAGAACGTCCTGTAGTTTATCTCTGACTTCTGACACAGCCGCTGTCACGTCCTCAAAGTAGCTCAGAGGACGGATATTGATGCTGGATGAGTCTGTAGGTTCACTGAGTCGTGACAGTGAGGGGTAGTTGTGTAGAAACTGGTTGTGATCCTCTGTGTGTGACAGCTGCTTCAGCTCAGCGTCTTTCCTCTTCAGCTCAGTGATCTCCTGCTCCAGCTTCTCCTGAAGCTCTTTGACTCGACTCACTTCAGTTTCCTGCTGGGATCTGAGCTGCTGCTTCACACCAGAGCTTCTTTTCTCCATGAGACGGATCAGCTCAGTGAAGATCTTCTCGCTGTCCTCCACTGCTTTATCAGCATAGCGACTGATAGCCTCCACCTGCTGTTGAAGCACCTTCACATGTTTCTGTCTGTCCTGGATTCTCTGCTGGATGTTTTGTCGACTCACCTCGAGCTCTCTCTGCCTCTCAGTCCTTTCTGCTGCAGCTGAGACTGTGTCGTGGCCTTTATGTTCATCCACAGCGCAGAGATAACAGATACACTGCTGATCAGTACGGCAGAACATCTTCATCACCTCATCATGACAAGAGCAGATGTTCTCCTGGAGCTTCTTGGAGGGCTCCACCAGCTTGTGTAATGGAGCTGCGTCATAATAACATGGTGTTTTTCAGCAGGACAGGCCTCGGTGTGAAGGTCTGCCTGCACTGAGGGCAGCTGTGGATTTTCTTCTCCTCCTCTCCATCCCAGTGAGTTTTAATACACTTCATGCAGTAGCTGTGTCCACAGGGAATAGTCACCGGATCCTTCAGTAGATACAGACAGATCGAACAGGAGAATTTTGCTCGGTCCAGCTGATTTCCTTGCTGCGCCATTTCACCTCTCAGTGATAGTGACTGTGAAATAGTTTCACTTTCTCTGAACAGAAACAATCTCTCTGCTCCTTCAGCTCTCGTTGACTTGCTGCAGTGAATGAGGTTTATCAGTTCCTGCATTTCACACCATGTTGTTGACACCCATCATTATACCTGCAGATGTGTGACGGGGAGGGAACAAAGAAATATCTTGATGGGGTGGAGCTTGTCTTTGAGAGCAGGAGAATGAGGGAAGGGTTTTCAGCCTTTACTGCTTTTTATGAAAGGAAGTGTGTGTTACGTTTCATTTACAACGTGCAGTAAGAATAGTTGCACTTAAAGCTGTGACACTCAGCTCACAACAGTTAGGCATTTAATATTCTTCATACTTTTCAAAATTTCCAGCAAAGTTAATGGAGTTTTAAAGAAGAATAAAAAACAATGCTTCAGGTTTTGAAATTCATTATTCAGTTTTGTAATCACTGTTTCAACATCCAATTCCTAAATCCTGCTGAAGAACTTTCATTCAAATGACAAAGTGCTAAGAACAAAATAAAGACATGAACAACTAGCTATTATAAAAGGAAAGACGTGTAACGCTCCCTCCTCCCCTTCTGCATCATCTGCATGGGGTTGGAGCTTGTGCAGCCGTTCTTTCCAACCTCCAGCTCTGTGTTCACCTCAACAAGTCTGCAGGAGAAAACTGCTTCTCTTCACATGAGGACGCTGGCTCTCTGTCGTCCACTGAGGCTGGAGAGTTGCTATGCTGAAATTAGGTGCTGGATATTTGGACTGAGTGAAATAAATGTAATTTTTATTAAACAATTTCCTATATTTAATATATTGCTTTATACAGACATATATCTGCAATATATATTATCGATCAATATATTGATTTGGCCTATTTATGAATGTAGCTCTACGTCTTTTCAGACTTTTAAACTTTACGTATAAAGTCTGTTTATTGTTCAAGTGCAGAACCAACTTAAGTCTGGAAATTCAAAAAAAATTATTATAAACCTGGAGGTTTCAAATTCTTTATTCATACAATTATTAAACAGCAGTAAGGGACTCACACTCAGTGTTTCCATCTAATGTAAAACCTCCAGTCAGTGAGTATCATAAGCTAAACAACCAACAAAGAATATGAATTACCATGATGTATGACACAATGTACTTTTACTGTACAGGTTTTTATCAGCCTAAA
>SEMN01002161.1:0-14158 GCA_005408345.1 Macquaria australasica | reverse complement strand
GGTCACTACCCAAAGCTCATGACCATAGGTGAGGGTTGGAACGTAGATCGACTGGTAAATCGACAGCTTTGCCTTCCAGCTCAGCTCCCTCTTCACCACCACGGTCCGGTACAATGCCCGCATTACTGCTGATGCTGCACCGATCCGCCTGTCCATCTCACGCTCCATCTTACCATCACTCGTGAACAAGCACACACCCTCCGGTCCCCCTTTTTGAAGACGGGAACCACCACCCCGGTCTGCCACTCCACAGGCACTGTCCCCGACCTCCATGTGACACTGAAGAGGCGTGTCAGCCAAGACAGCCCAACAATGTCCAGAGCCTTCAGCATCTCAGGGCGAATCTCATCCACACCTGGTGCCTTGCCACCAAGAAGCTCTTTGACTACCTTAGTGACTTCTGCCAGGGATATGGGTGAATCTTCCCCCGAGTCTTCAAACTCTGCCTCCTCCACTGAGGACATGTTGGTCGGGTTGAGGAGATCCTCAAAGTGCTCTTTCCACCGCTCGACAACATCCCCAGTCCGGGTTAGCAGCTCTCCTCCCCTGCCGAACACGGCCTGGGCCAAGCCCCGCTTTCCCTTCCTGAGTCGTCTAACGGTTTGCCAGAACTTCCTTGAGGCCAACCGAAAGTCCTTCTCCATAGCCTCCCCAAACTCCTCCCACACCCGGGTTTTTGCTTTGGTGACCACCGAGGCCGCCGTCCTTCTGGCCTCCCGGTACCTGTCCGCTGCTTCAGGAGACCTCTGGGCTAGCCAAGCCCGAAAAGCCTCCTTCTTCAGCTTAACGGCTTCCTTCACCGCCGGTGTCCACCAGCGGGTTCTAAGGTTGCCGCCTCGACAGGCACCGACGACCTTCTGACCACAGCTCCTAGCGGCCGCCTCAGCAATGGAGGCTTTGAACATGGCCCACTCTGTTTCCATGTCCCCAACCTCCCCCGGGATGCGCGAGAAGTTCTTCCGGAGGTGGGAGTTGAAGGTCTCGCGGACAGGGCCCTCTGCCAGACGTTCCCAGTTCACCCTCACTACACATTTAGGTTTGCCAGGTCTGTCCGGCAGCCATCCCTGCCATCTTATCCAACTCACCACCAAGTGGTGATCAGTTGACAGCTCTGCCCCTCTCTTCACCAGAGTGTCCAAGACATACGACCGCAGATCTGATGATACGACCACAAAGTCGATCATCGACCTGCGGCCTAAGGTGTTCTGGTACCAAGTACACTTATGAACCACCCTATGCTCAAACATGGTGTTTGTTATGGCCAGTCCATGGCTAGCACAGAAGTCCAACAACAAAGCACCACTCGGGTTCAGATCGGGGAGGCCTTTCCTCCCAATCACCCCCCTCCAGGTTTCACCATCATTGCCCACATGGGCGTTGAAGTCTCCCAGCAGAACTATGGAGTCTCCAGGTGGTATCCCTTCCAGGACGCCACCCAGGAACTCCAAGAAGGCCGGGTACTCTGAACTGCTGTTTGGTGCATAAGCACAAACAACAGTCAGAGCCTTCCTCTCAGCAACTTTCAGTCACATCGAGGCGACCCTCTCGTTCCCCGGGGAAAACTCCAACACAGCGGCGCTCAGCTGGGGACTCGTGAGTATCCCCACACCCACCCGGCGCCTTTCATCCTGGGCAACTCCGGAAAAGAAGAGAGTCCAGCCCCTCTCCAGGAGTTTGGTTCCAGATCCTGAGCTATGCGTAGAGGTGAGCCCAACTATATCTAGCTGGTACCGCTCCACCTCCCGCACCAGCTCCGGCTCTTTCCCCGCCAAAGAGCTGACGTTTCACGTCCCTAAAACCAGTCTGCGACGCCGAAGGTCGGCACGCCCAGGTCCCTGCCCTTGCCTGCCGCCCGGCTTACACTACACCCGACCCCGATGCCTATACCTGCAGGTGGTGGGCCCACAGGGTGGCGGCTCCATGTCGATTTTTTGGGCTGTGCCCGGCCACCAGACGCTCGCCATCGTGCTCCCCTCCCGGGTCTGGCTCCGGGGGGGGGCCCCGGTATCCCTCCTCCGGGCGAGGTGCTCCAGCTCTGCATCGTCCGACTCATCAGGGGTTTGTGAATCGCTCTTAGTCTGTCCCCTCCCCTGGGACCAATTTGCCTTGGGAGACTCTACCAGGGGCCAGTGCCCCGGACAACACAGCTCCCAGGGTCACACAAACCCCTCCACCACTTTAAGGTGGCGATTCATGGAGGGGATTACATTTCCCCAGTTTTATAAATATGTTTTATCATCTTTTATTAAGAGGCCTCCCTGTTTTCTGGCCCTCTACTGTTTTCATTTACTGTTGATGCTGTTTGCTGTTGATGCAAACTCAACACTTCCTCCATGTTCAACTGAAAACTGTGGCTGAAACACCTCCTGTTGGGCCCCTACTGACCCCCCACCTGAAAGTATGCAATGTGTATTACAAGTTCCCATTAATTACTCCATAATTTTCATTTGTTTCACAAAATGTTATCAATTCCTAATTAATATTACTTTGTAGTAATTTGATTCAAAACTGAATTTAGGAATATGCAACCTGTAAGCACACTATAAACGAAAATAATCATCCATCCATCCATTTTCTATACCGCTTATCCTCTTAGAGGGTCGCGGGGGGGCTGGAGCCAATCCCAGCTGACATTGGGCGAGAGGCGGGGTACACCCAGGACTAGTCGCCAGTCAATCACAGGGCTGACACATAGAGACAGACAAACATTCACACTCACAGTCACACCTACGGACAATTTAGAATCTCCAATTAACCTAACTTGCATGTCTTTGGATGGTGGGAGGAAGCCGGAGTGCCCGGAGAGAACCCACGCGGACACGGGGAGAACATGCAAACTCCACACAGAAGGGCCCCAGTCGGCCGGCGGGTGCGAACCCAGAACCCTCTTGCTGTGAGGCGACAGTGCTAACCACTGCACCACCGTGCCCGAAAATAATCAAGCTATTTTAATTAGATTTTGACACAGGATCCCTCAGTACAATACAGCCAAAACATTTGGAATTAATGGAGGACTCACCTTAGTTGATATTGTACTTTAATGGTGCAAATTCTCTAACAAATTTGCAATTAGTCAAATCACCTAAACAAATTGACATACTGTGAATCTGGGGCTTTTAGGGCCCCTCAGGGCCTGGAGCCCAGGAACAGTTGCTCTGTTGGTATCAGAATATGACATGACTCTGCTGTTGTACTGATGGAATTGGTGCTGTGGAAATGAACATTTAACATTGTGAACTGTTACATTACAGGTGAATTTAAGAAATTTTGAATGAAGTTCTTTCATTATTTTAAAGGGAAACTCAGGTATTTTTAAACCTGGGCCCTATTTATACAAATGTTGGGGTCTAAATGACTAATAATTACCAAAAGTTTTGGAATTGGTCCAGTAGATCGTCTCCACTGGCATCCACGAACGGGCTGCAGTGGCTTCAACGTAATCCTTTGGGGCAATTGCGCCCGTGTTATTCAAAGTGTCTGACAACATTATGGAAAGGATCCCAGAGACAGACTTCTCTCCAACTCTGACTCACATTTCCATCATCGTCTTCCTGCAACAACTCAACCTCTTGCAAGATTTCAGAGCGAGACTTTTCCTTGAGCGAGACTTTCTGTTTCTGGTTAAACAAAAAGGATCTTACTCTTTAACGAAAAGGTCTAAAGGTTAAAGTTTCCCTTTAAATTCAGTCCTTCTGTAGAGGCTATAAAAGTAAAGTAAGTAAAAGTAAACAAACATGTACGCTTTTTAAATTCCCATGCTAATATATACAGTAGGTGGTATACAGGCAAGATGTCAACATGCGGACAATACTGGTGGAAGTCCACTTTTCCCTATAAGACTTTGCATCCAGTGAGTTGAATTTGCAGCAGGCTGTGTTACTCCGCCTTTGATTCACTGTTGTGCTGGACTCACCCACTGGGCTTCACAGCGTGACAGACTTCATCTCATTTCTTACAAATGGAAGCACAAACTAGTGCCTGTGTGGCTTTCAAACAGCGTGGTTTTCATTTCCATTGATCAAACAGCTAGATTTGTCTGTCAAGCCTGTGTCACAGATGTTGCTATCAAAGCTGAGCTGCAGAAAAGAACACAGAGCGAAGGGAATGAAACACACCTCCAGTTAATCAAATGACCCGAGTCCTTAGGAAAGAAAAAGCGTTTCTTCTCTGTTGGAGCCAGTCAAGATGTGAATCACACCTATAACTTTCTCATCATCCAAGTAAACACACACAATCTCTTTGTCAGATTAGGCCTAGCCATCTCACAGCGGCTAGTAATCAGCTTAAAGGATAATACCACCATTATTGAGTTTTTCCTTATCTCCAGTGGCTACTGATGACGATTTCACTTCGCTATCTACACATTTGAATGAACTTATTTTGTGGCTCCATTTTGAGTGCATCAAAAGTGGAGACTTAATATTTTGTAGTTATCCACCAGAGGGAATGTGATGAAAGTAAGCAAAATGGAAATCACCAGTCAGTCGAGCTTTTCCTGACTGCGCAGCTGTCCATCATGAAAGATGGTCTCCCATTTAAACATGACCTGAGGGTGAGTTGCTGTTTCATGATATATAATAATGACTGTGACAATGAATGTATTGACATTCATGGAATCAGTCCTGCATCAATATGCAGAGGATGTATGGGGCTGACTGAATCAAAAGAATGTCATTCATTTATTTTATTACAAAATAAATCGAGTGGATCACTGAAATGTGCTACGTATTTGCCTTGGTTATGATTGTGGATAAATAAGAGCCTCTAATACGCATGTGCTTATCTATCAGCACCTTCTGCTCCCATCAGGTTTCCCCCTTCATTAAATCTAAAATCTCCACATTTGATTAATCTTTTTTCTGTGTTTGACTCTTTAAGTTGCTGATTGTAATCTTTACAATCAAAGCATTACACTAACTACACCCACAGTCAATACAAAACGAAGCTGTCCTCAACAGAGAAACAAGAGTGTTGATCATTTGTTCAAATTCCTAAAACGAACTACAGTATAAGCATCAAAGTTCATTCTTAACCTTGAAAATAGTAGTTTGACAAAACAATTCCAACAATTTTACTGACACGTTCAGTATTAACTGGGGTGATTCAAACGTGTAGTGTGAGTTAGAGGAAAAGACTGGCAATATTCTACATTTTCGTTATTGTCAACAATTCCCAGAACCAACAATGCGTTAGTCCTTCTCTCAATACTTTCCCACTTACCCAGCATGCCTTTGGCGCTCAGCCCCAAGCCCACTCCTTCCTGCTTAAGATGTAAATCTTTTAAGACAAGGCACAAATATATAGTTTCTCTTTTTTTATTTTAGAGGAAAAGGCAAAGTAATTTCCCAAAACAGCTAGATATATACTGTATACTGTATATGAGCGGGGCTGATTTTAAAGAAACCACAGTGCCCATGTGCGTGGTAATGAAGGAACATGTCACAGTGTGGCTCACTGATGTGTTTTTGGACATCAGTGGAGCTCTATGGTACAGAGGAATGGATCAGGCTTTGGATACACACACAACACGTTAGTAGGATCAATTCAGTACATTCATTTTCATAGGATTTGGGGACTGTGGGAAAAATATAGAATATCACAAAAGTTGTCCAGTGTACAAGATTAATAAAACCGTACAGTGTCTGTCTAACTTAAGATGCTGTGTTTCATAAGCAGCCTGGTCCATGTTTTAAAATGCATAATAGCGCAATTAAAAACATACGCATCAAGTGCTGCTAATCAGTCTAATCAACACAGAGAAGCCGGATGTTGAGGCAAGAGCAAGAAACGTTAATCAAGATTCAACCGCTTCATCTTTGATTTCAGAGAAAGCTCAATATGGAGAAACTAAAATCCTACTGATACTAATTGATTAATTTACATGCCAAAAAAATAAATTGCTTCTACATTTTCTCATGAATACAGACTGGACAACTAATGAGCAGTGTTTACATCCATCAGAATCTCACAAATACCCCTGTTGCTGCTGGCCACAAGGCAAGCGTTAACAATGCAGAGAGACACGCTCCTGTTTTGATCCTTTATTTTCACACACATGAGGCATGATCACAAATATTGTACCATGATCAAAGCCTGTCAAAGGCACCCTGTTGCCCATGACTATTTATTGATCAGTGGTATAGGATGTGCATGGCTGCACATTAGAGTGGTTTGAAGTGTTGTCAGTTGTGTATACTGGTGACAGGGCTGTGCTGTAACCTCAAATGAACCCAGTGTTTTATCTACAGAATCCTGTATACTCACCTTTTCTGGCTGATTCATAATGTAAAATCACAGTATACATCATTTAGGTTAATATTTTAGGAGGACAGGATTTCTGACAAGGGCCTAAAACACAGAGGGAGGAACACATTTTATATGAGACTGCTATATACCAGCAAACATCACTGAGAAGGTGGGGCTGCTTGGGACTGAAAACCCATTAAAACAAACTGTTGACCATAGATTTAAAAAGTATTTCCAATGCCTTTTGGAGTTGTATTAAAAGTTAATGTTAGTGGAAAGGTAAGCAGAGAGGTAAACTATTCTTCAAAAAACTGGAGAGCAACCTCAGAGGGTTCCTGCTGGAACCTTCACAGCCCCCTCCAAAAAGCCTTTGAAGCGCCTAAAAGCACCACTACTTATTTAGAGTACACTGAGGGATACGTTAACTCAGAATATATGAGCTCCAGGAAGGTACGGCTTGCCAAACAGAGATTGCTGACAGAAAATGGAAAAATACATTTCCTGCTAAATATTAAAACGGTCTTCTCCAGAGGATAAGACCTGCAGCTGATATTGTGCTGCTGAAAGAAATCCCCAGAAATTCCCCTTTTCAGCTCAAAGGTAGATTATGGAAGATTTATGTAAAATAGCACCCCCTGCAGGCACAGCAAAGAGTGACGAATCAAAATCAAAACAAAGACGGCCTCCCGTTCTGTGCTCTACATTTATCTAGAGGACAGGATGCAGGAGGTAAATATATATATATATATATATCAATATTAGCTTATTGCAGATATATAAGTGTTTAGAAATGCCTGAATACTGTATGTTAGAGGACATTTAGACATGGTGTCACTATGTTATAGTTTGTTCACCAGAGAGCACTGACAAATTTATTTTTAGCCACGTTAGCAGCGTGGAGCTAAAGATGGCAATGTCAATGGCAATGTTGGTGGGTCAGTCCACCACTTTGGTCCAAACTCAACAACTATCAGATGGATTGCCATGAAATTTGGTATAGATATTCATTGTCCCAAGAGGATGAATTCTACTGACTTAAGTAATCCTGACTTTTCCATTAGTGCCACCAGGCGGTCAAAGCTTCACTTTTCCATGTTAATATTTCAACATCTAGTAGATGGATTGACTTTGGTGATCCTCTGACTTTTCCTCTAGTGACACTAGCAGGTTGACATTTGTGGTTTTGAGTGAAGTGTCTCAACAACTACTGGATGACTTTGGTTATCCCTTGACTTTTCATGTAGCATGATCATGGGGTCAAAATGTGTCCAAAACAAATGACCTTCCCATTAGCCTCAGCTGCACTTTGTGTGTACTTTGTCTGCCAAGTAGTCGATGTTAACATGTTAGCACACTAAACTAAGATGATGAACTTCGTAAACATTACATCTGCTAAACATCAACTTGGTGAACTTCTATAAATCGATATTGGAATTATAAAACGTGAACGTAATAAACGTGAGACCCAGTCTTGTATAAGGGCCCTCTATCAAAATCTAGTTTTAAAACCTTGAATATTGACATTCAGTCTTACAATGTGTAATTACATGAATTTGTGGTTAATAAAAATGTAAACTAACTGACACACAGCAAACCCATGGGAAGGTAGTATTCACAGCAGTATTGGTTGATTTCTGGGGCTGAAGGAAAAGCGTAACAAAGCTGTCATGTGTAGTCATTCAGCTGTGTGCACTGTACTGTACTGTACTGGGCACATGAAGGTAACATGTTATATACACAACGTTTTTACCCTGGGGAGCTCTAGTGGGTTAATCTGGCTCTAGCTGTTCAATTGATGCTAATGTCATGATGAATATAACAGACATTTTGCATTCAAGTTTACTGTGACCACATGCTGGATGTTCCTCAGACCATTTTTATGCTGCTGCTACAGCTAAATTACAGCAGATCCAAGGTGTGTGATGAGGACAACGTGTCCACAGAATCTGGTGTACAAGAAGGTAATTATCCAGAGGGATTAGAGCAGAGCTGCTACCCTGGAAATGTGCTTATTTGTCCATTTGATAAGACATAGACATTAAAAAAGCAGTACTATAATTATTTTAAATAACAGAAACATGTGATGTATTTATTTATTTGCTTCTTTGTTTGTTTGTTGGCTTTTACATCATGATCATTTAAAATCCAATGTGACTGTCTGCCTCTTTGGTGTTATGTGGTATTGATTAATGGATTTTGATTGACCTTCAAAGCCGGTTACATTGTCTGGAGCTACTTAGAGAGTTCATCATTATTATTACAAACAATGCAATTGCCATGTATTATTAACACAGTTTGAATATTCATGCAATTCATTATATCTCACAATTATTAACATCAGCATTGTCAGCTTTAATCAGCATACAATACAGACAGCTGGAAGGGGGGTTTTAATGCAAAAATTGACAGAGTTATAAAACAATATGGGAATTTTCTTTGAGAAAAAAGTACACAGTATCATCAAGAAGCTCTGTCACTTGTACTGAACACTTTGAAGTTTTTAAGGACGAGAAAAGAGAATCCAGGACATTTAAAAAGGAGACATTTTACTATTACTTACTACTGAGTAACACGAACATACTCGCTGTTCATCATGAATAATTTTGTTAGTCAAAGGAATAGGACATTTGTGTAATAAGAGAAAGAAGTGCGTAAGACAGTGTAGTGTACCCACTGCTACCCTCCCCTGGGCCCGCCAACAGAGACACACACACACTGATCGCGTGTATAACCCACAGGTTTCTTTAATACCGATTGTCCGCCTCCCGGCTCTCTCTCTCTCACTGCACCCGCGCTCTCCCACGGCTGTGGTCTTCCGTCCGGCGTGTCGTGTCGTCCCGTCCATCCGGTCCAACCGACCCCCGTCCTCAGGGCTGCTACTGCTAATAAGAACACTCATCAACCCCTGATGCGCTGCACCTGTGCCTCCCTGGGCGACCCGCCCCGAGCTCCTGAGCCACTCCCCCACTTCTCCCTCTCTGCAGCCACGCTCCAACCACGCCCCACCACCACATACCCCCACCGCCCGACTGAGGCCGGGGAGCCATCTGGCCGAACCTACTCCCCCCCCATAGGACGAGAGAGGAAGTCGGCTACAGCCATCTGCACCCCCGGCCTATGGACCACCCTGAACTTAAATGGCTGTAAAGCCAGATACCACCGGGTGATCCGCGCGTTGGCATCTTTCATGCGGTGGAGCCATTGGAGCGGAGCGTGGTCCGAACAGAGGGTGAAGGCCCGTCCCAGCAAGTAGTACCGCAGGGCCCCGACCGCCCACCGGATAGCCAAGCACTCCTTTTCAATTGTGCTGTACCGGGACTCCCTCTCTGACAGCTTCCGGCTGATGTACACCACTGGGCGGTCGACACCCCGCACCTGCTGGCACAACACGGCCCCCACCCCCCTGTCCGACGCGTCGGTCTGCAGTATGAAAGGGAGAGAGAAGTTAGGTGTGTGGAGCAGAGGCTCCCCACAGAGAGCCTGTTTTAACCCATCAAACGCCATTTGGCACTGCTCCGTCCACTGAACCGGATCTGGGGCACCTTTTCGGGTGAGATCAGTGAGGGGGCTGGCCAGATCTGCAAACCCCGGCACAAACCGGCGGTAGTACCCGGCCAACCCCAAGAACTGTCTCACCTCTTTTTTGAACTTGGGCCTTGGGCAGGCTGCAACCGCTGCGGTCTTGTCTAACTGCGGCCGCACCTGCCCTCCCCCCAAGAGATGCCCCAGATACCGCACCTCCCTCCGTCCAACCGCACACTTCTTCGGGTTGGCCGTGAGCCCCGCCTGCCTTAATGAACCGAGCACCGCAGCCACCCGCCGCACATGCTCCGCCCAGCTGTCACTATAGATGATCACGTCATCCAGATAGGCGGCAGCATATGCGGCATGTGGCCGCAGCACCCGGTCCATGAGCCGCTGAAACGTGGCTGGAGCCCCGAACAACCCGAACGGGAGTGTGACAAATTGGTACAACCCGTACGGAGTGGAGAAGGCCGTCTTTTCCTTGGACTCCTGAGACAGGGGAATCTGCCAGTAGCCCTTGGTCAAGTCCAGTGTGGTGAAAAAGCGCGCAGTACCAAGACGGTCCAGGAGCTCGTCGACCCTGGGCATAGGATAGGCATCAAACTGTGACACGTCATTAACTTTACGATAGTCCACACAGAACCGAATAGACCCATCCTTCTTAACAACAAGAACGATGGGGCTACTCCAGGCACTGTGTGACTCCTCGATTACTCCCATTTCCAGCATGGCCTTTAACTCCCGCTGAACCACTTTGCGCTTGTGTTCAGGCAACCGATAGGGCCGTGAACGCACCGTCACGCCCGGGTGAGATTCAATGTGGTGCTCTATGAGGGATGTACGCCCTGGCAAGGGGGAGAATACGTCCGCAAACTGCTGCTGGAGCCTGATTATGTCTGCCCTCTGGGACGGAGTAAGGAGACGGTCACAGGGCAGTGGAGCTGAGGCGACCGAGGTTGGCACCTCAGGCCCCAGCTCATCCCTCTCCTGCACCGTCGTCACCAGAGCCACAGGCACCACCTCCTTCCACAACTTAAGGAGGTTCAGGTGGTAAATTTGAGCGCCCCCCCCCCTGTCAGTGCGTGCCACCTCATAGTCGACATCACCCACTCGTCGTGTGACCACAAAGGGCCCTTGCCACTTGGCGAGTAATTTAGAGCTGGAAGATGGGAGTAATACAAGTACCTGGTCTCCCGGTGAGAATTGCCTCAGCCTGGTTCCTCTGTTGTACAGGCGCTGCTGACGCTCCTGGGCCTGCAGCAAATTCTCACGTGACAGCTGCCCGAGCGTGTGGAGTTTTGCTCGCAGGTCCAGGACGTACTGAATCTCATTTTTGCTGGGGCTGGGACCCTCCTCCCAGCTTTCCTTAACTAGGTCCAGTGCCCCGCGTGGTTTTCTGCCGAACAACAGTTCAAAGGGAGAAAATCCCGTGGAGGCCTGGGGAACCTCCCGCACTGCAAACAACAGAGCATCAAGCCATTTATCCCAATTGCGACTATCATCGTGAATGAACTTACGAATCATGGACTTCAGGGTTTTATTCATCCGCTCCACGAGCCCGTCTGTCTGCGGGTGATAGACACTCGTGCGGACCGATTTGATGCCCAGTAATTTGTACAATTCCCTCAGTGTGCGTGACATAAATGACGTGCCCTGATCAGTCAGAATCTCTTTCGGGATTCCAACTCGGGAGACTAATTGAAACAGTGCCTGCGCTACTTTTTTCGCTGAAATAGAGCGCAAGGGCACCGCCTCGGGATATCGGGTTGCATAATCTACCACGACTAGCACAAAACGATATCCCTGTGCGCTACGGGAGAATGGCCCGATGAGGTCCATCCCGATTCTTTCGAACGGGGCCTCCATCAGCGGTAAGGGCCGCAACGGGGCCCTGGGGGTGGCCGGCTGGTTTACCAGCTGGCATTCAGGGCAAGCCGCGCACCACCGGCGGACATCACCCCAAATGCCTGGCCAATAGAAACGGGCCATTATCCGGTTCAGTGTTTTGTCACTCCCCAGGTGCCCAGCCATCGGGTTGTAATGAGCCGTCTGGAAAACCATGTCCCGGCGGCTTTTCGGCACCAACAACTGGGTGTTTATTTCACCGGTTTGAGTGTCACGACTCACTCGGTATAGTCTTTCCCTAATCAAAACAAAGTGCGGGTACGTCTGCACTGCGTCAGGGCGCACCAATTGACCATCAATTTTTATCACTTGGTCGAAGGCTGAGCGTAGAGTATCATCACGAGACTGCTCAAGTGGAAAATCCTCCATGGAGTTAAACACGGGGACCTGTGGAGCCTCCAACCTCCCTCCTCCCTCTCTGCAGCGTCGGATGACCTCGCGTCACCACTGAGCACAGCACAGATACCACATCTCCCTGCCTGTCGTGTACGCACCCCTATTAACCTATCAAACCCCGGCCAATCTGTGCCTAATACCATAGGGTGCGTCAGACGGGAGCTAACCGCGGCCTGTATCCTATGCATTTTACCACCATATTTAATTTGCACTGGCACCACTGGGTAGTCGTGAACATCCCCATGCACGCACCTAATCTTCACCCATGATGCCTCTAGTAATGCCCCAGGTCGAACCAGGTTCTGGTGAATTAGGGACTGTTGACAGCCCGAATCCACCATAGCCCGGTGTACACCCCCCTGGATCCTTACCGGAACGCTGTATGTCCCCCCTGGACCGGGGGAGGGGACCGGAGGGCCGGCGACCCGGACCACTTGGCCGACCTCCATCAGTGGACACTCTCTGCGGAAGTGTCTGGGCCGCCCGCACCTCCAGCACTCCTGCCCTGCCGTCTGAGGGGCTCTCGGTGGGGTGGAGTCAGGGCGGGCGTCGACAGCCTCCCCCGTCGACGGACGAGGAGGGGGAGGTGGAGGAAGGACCGAGTGTGGTGTGGCTGCTGCGGCGGCCCCGCCGAATCTCCTCCTCGGCGCCGGGACAGGCCGGGACGCTGTCGCAGCCCGGGCCTCTGCTGGCTGACTCCGCGGGTGTACGGCCAGATGATCTTCCGCCAGGGTGACGGCGGTCTCCAGGTCCTTTGGTCGGTGGCATTTCACCCACGCCGCGGTCCTGGCGGGGAGCGCCTCCACAAATTGCTCCACCACCACCCGGTCGAGCATTCGCCGCTCCCCGGTTGAGTCTCCTGGTTCCAACCACCTCACTGCCGCATCACGTAGCTGCTGCGCGAAGGCGAACGGTCTCTCTTCGGGTCCCAAGCAAGCCTCGCGGAACCGGCGGCGGTAGTCCTCGGGGGAGCAGCCCATCTGGTCCAGGACGGCGCGCTGAACGTCGGCGTAACTCCCCCTCGAGGACGCCGGCAGGCTGAGCGCCGCCGTTTGGGCTTCTCCTGATAGTAGCGGGAGCAGACGCACAGCCCACTCCGCCGCCGGCCAGTCGCATGCCTTCGCCGTTACCTCGAACGCTTCCAGGAAGGAGCGTGGGTCGTCCGTGGCTGTCATTCGCGGCAGTGAGATGCCGGAGAGCGGCGCGGTGGTGGTGGGCCCCCCAATGTTCGCCACCAACCGTTCCAGGACCTGGGTGTGCCGCTCAGACTGGGCCTGGAGTGCCTCCATCTGCCGGCGATTTACCGCCGCCTGCTCCTGGTGCATGACGGCTAGCTCCCCGAGCATTTGGGCCAGGGCCGCTACAGGCTGTACGGCCGCAGGCTCTGACATGTCTCTGTTGGCTTAGGCCCCACGTTGGGCGCCAATGTAGCGTACCCACTGCTACCCTCCCCTGGGCCCGCCAACAGAGACACACACACACTGATCGCGTGTATAACCCGCAGGTTTCTTTAATACCGATTGTCCGCCGGCTCTCTCTCTCTCGCTGCACCCGCGCTCTCCCACGGCTGTGGTCTTTCGTCCGGCGTGTCGTGTCGTCCCGTCCATCCGGTCCAACCGACCCCCGTCCTCAGGGCTGCTACTGCTAATAAGAACACTCATCAACCCCTGATGCGCTGCACCTGTGCCTCCCCGGGCGACCCGCCCCGAGCTCCTGAGCCACTCCCCCACTTCTCCCTCTCTGCAGCCACGCTCCAACCACGCCCCACCACCACAGACAGAAATGTGTAAAAAGCACACTGGTCTTCAACACATGCAACATTTAGATGTCTGGCCTTTTAGGTATCAGCCCTGTCCTGATCCCCCATTTTATGGGAGATGTGTCTGCCAAAGAAGAGCTCTGGAGAAATCAAATGGGTGAAAACGTATCCTGTAACCCACGCTTACAGTCCCATAGCTCAGCCATAAAAAGTGTTCTGTTTGCACATTTTCTTGTGCTACAGGATGAAATACATTTATTTGACTTTTGGTTTAACATTTATGCAAAGTACTCTATCTGAGCTGAGTGGGGGTTTCAAGAAAGTTAG
>SEMN01002160.1:0-14180 GCA_005408345.1 Macquaria australasica | reverse complement strand
ACATGATGAATGCTGTCCATGAAGGTAATTTCCGTTGGTATCAGTATATTTTTAAAGGTATGATACAATTTCCTGACTGATTACTTCACTTTACACATCACTTAAATTGTGAAAGAAACATTTGATACTATTAGGTTTTTTCCTAATAAGTCAAAAGAATAATAAATAAATAAAAGCATAAGAATAAAACTAAAATCAAATGAAGATAATATACAGCAGCAGCAGTGATGGCAACAACGGCAAAACGCCAAACAACTGTATAATAATAACTTTTGCTCATCATTTGCTCCCTTGTGTCTGCCTTACCCAGATGTGTTCCCAAGATTCAACAATTTGTGGAAGAAGTGGTCCAACAGTACTGTCCTTCAGACTTCAAAAGTAATTTTTCATTGTCCAGGGACATGTGACAGTATGTAGGCTATAGAACTATAAAATATATATTATCTGGAGTAGTTATTATACTAAAAACCCATTTACTTCTTCCAGGATGTGATGACTTACCATTGGCCAGTTCTGTCACATGCTGACGAATTGGACCCAAATGCAGGACACGAACGCTGGATATGACGAAAATACAACAGGTTTATTTGAGCTAGAGAAGGGGGAGATGGAAGGAGAGCCGGTGAATGGGGAATATCTGATTGAGAGCGAGTGGAAGGCAGATGAGGGGATAAATAAGGCAGGCTGGAGTATGAAGGCAAGCAGGCAGAACTCGATGAACGTGCAGGTGAGTAGTGTATCCAGGGAGATGGCATGAACCTGAAGCACAGGAAAACAGGATTAGAGCTGAACACAGAGGATTCAAAAACAGCTTACAAAAACTAGAGAACTAAGGCCGAAGAGCTTGCTACCGCATAAAGTGAAGCAATGATCTGGCAATGAGTGGGTGGAAAACCAGGATAGAAATACTGCAGACTGATGAGCTGATGGATGGCATGTGTGCTGACTGATTGCAGATACTGAGCAGGAGATGCGTAGATGACAGCCACGCCTTCCAGACCAACACACACACAAAAAGAGAGAGACAGCACAGGACACAAGAGGGATGGGAAAACACCAGAAACATAAGGGACACATTCTGTATGATCAGACATCACACCTGGCATTAACATGCGTATTGGGTGATCCGATCACAAGTGGACAGCTCCTAGTACAGGTGTGGATGTATGCATTGAGATCTGATCGCTGAGACCACCTTCTGAGATGGTGTGGGCCACATATGGACACATTCTTTTAGCAGTGTATATGCAAATGTGTCCGAGGCCACATTGAACACGCCAATGTAGTGAATTAATACTATAAAATTGAATATTTGCACTTGTATAAAAATGTGGGGCACCACCTTCACTCAAAGGAAAAATGAAAGAAATCAGATTAATCCATCTTATTACCTGAGTTGTGAATTGTCAATACATTGATTCCTAGTCTCTGCTTTGAAGAAGCATTCACAGACAAAACTTGGTGATAAATGAAACATTTATTTTTTATCTAAATGTTTATTAACAAGTGAATAGAGTGAATAAATTCAGTATTAATAATGATATAACATGAAATCAGAATCAAATAAATGCAAGAAATTGGTCATTTAAGATGCAATTTAGAAATTATTATTTTGTTTGATAATAGTGAAAGGAGTATGTGATTTCAGACATAATAGGGAACGAAGGAATGCTAGATTACTAACCCAACTTCTCTTCAAGATTTAACAGTCAGAGCCCTATCTGACATCAGCTCTTTGTCACAGCAGCAAATTTGGATTATACCAATGATGTGCTGTGCCACTTCCACCACTCACTGTAGTGATTTGTAGCTGTGTGCAGAATATTTCCCATACCAGACCGCGATGGAGCCCGTCAGTTCTCGAGGGTTAGGGTAAGTAATTTTATCGCGATGACTCTCCCTGCGTCGTCCAACGACTACACGGTTTGGAATGGAGAGCCAAAAGGAGGGCACGGGCCGGCGCATGTCACTCAGGATTCCCCATACTCTGTGCACCATCGCGTAAAAAAGAAATAAAAGAGAGAGAGAGAGAGAGAGCAGAAACTAGCCATGGCTGTTGGACAAAGATTGAGATGGTTAGGGGTAGGCAATGAGTCCGAAGTGTTAGGAATTTAAAGATTTGGGTTCCCACCATACAGGTAGGATTCTAGTTGCACAGTCCATCATTTTTCTTCCCATTGTGGCGGACCTATTTCTCATTAAGCCCCCCAGGGTGCATGGTGCGTAGCTTCTGTATCCAAATCCTTTCAGCTCTCCTTCTCTGAGCTGTGGACCAGCGTGGGTTAGTCTGCAAAACAGTGGCTGAAAGAGAAGACCGTCCATGTCCATGTCCATGGATCCATGACCATCCAAAAAATGTTGTACTATTGGAGTCTGTGTGTTTTTGCTTTTTTGAATATTGTATCTGTGTTGAGTGAACCTTACTAATAATGTATTTCCTGTTTCACCAACATATTGCAGCCCACACTGTTTGCAGGTAATTAAATAAACACAGTTTTTAGAATGGACACTTCCCAGAGTCTCTGTTTTGTAAACATTGTTACTGTTTGTTGCGCACCCAAAAGCGGTGCTGAAAAAATTCCTCGTGTCATTTAGGTCTAGGGTCAACTAGTGGTAAAACTTGAGCTCTGACTAAATAATCGTGAAGGTTCTTGTTTTTTCTGTAAGCAGCAATAATTCTATGGTCCTGCAGCAGCTGGGATTCCCTTGAAAAGTGTGTAAAATAGTTTTTAATCACTCTGACCAGTTTAACAGTAGACAGAGAATATGTGGTTATAAATGGAAGTACTGAGGAAATTACCTGGGCTTTAGTTTGCTGAAATGTTTTAAGCGCTCTCCTAAGAAAAGAGCAAGAATACCCTCTAGTGGTCAGAACAGAGAACAGCAATTTTGTAGCCTGTTTAAAATCCTCCTGTTGAGTGCAGATTCTATGGAATCTCAGTAGTTGTGACTTAATTAATCCTGCAAATGTGTGTTTAGGATGGAAGCTACTTTTGAATAACAAAGTGTGAGTGTCTGTCTCCTTGAAAAAAACGTGGCTTTGTGGAAAATCTGCACCTTTGAAAGTAGTAGTGTCTAAAAAGTCCACAGAGGAAGAGTCTAGTGTGGACTTTAGTTTGATGGATGGATCATGGTTGTTCAGAGTAATTAAAAATGTGTCTAAGTCCTCCCTCGAATGTGGCCACACACCCCAAACCCTGCCAGGTGATCTTGGACGTGCTGACGTGCTCAGGTGAACGTATTGTCTCATTTCCGGTTACCGGTGTTTCTGTGTTAGTGGTTGCAAAGTTCGCTGCTCCAGCTAAACCCAGTTAATTTTGATATTTTCTTTACTATAGCGGTTAATTACCCGCTATACATTTAATGATACACTAGCTCTGTTTAAGCACTCATATCTGTCTCCTGTTAGCGACTTTCCGCTAATCCCACAGTTGTTTACACGCTAGTTAGTTGCTACTTTAGCTCAGTTAGTGATGGCGTCTCTCTCTCCCTCTCCCTCTCCTGCTCTCTCTTGCTCGGTGTGTCAGATGTTTAGTTACTCCTCTGCCTCCTTTAGCGATAATGGTACGTGTAACAAATGTAGTTTATTCACTGTGTTGGAGGCGAGGCTCAGTGAGTTAGAGTCGCGGCTCCGCACCATGGAGAGTCAGTCAGCCGTAGTTAGGCTGCCCCTAGCCGGTGCGAGCCGACCAGAGGCAGCTTCTGCTAGCCGTCTCCCGGCAACTCCCGAGCAGCCGGGAAGCCAGGGAGGCTGGGTGACTGTCCGAAAGAAGCATAGTCCTAAACCAAAGCCCACGGTTCACCACCGACCCGTTCACGTTTCTAACAAGTTCTCTCCACTTTTAACACAGGCCGCTAGAGCCGCAGTCTCCCATTCATTCATATGTTTGCATATGCAGGAGCAAATTTCTTTCCCATGGCGGTGCCTTTAATTTGCAGAAACCATTCCTCATTAAAAACAAAATCGTTCCTGGTTAAATTAATCTCTAAAAGTTGTAAAAGTTCCTTATTAGGTCTTTTACTAACCCTACCTTTTCAAGGTAGGGTTAGTGATTTGCTGGTCCAAGTATCCCATTAGGGATCTGCTGGTCCTGTTATCCCCTTGTGGAAAGAGGCAGAGAAGGGTTAAGGATCTGCTGGTCCCGGTATGTCATTGTGGAGAGAGGCAGAGTAGGGTTAAGGATTTGCTGGTCCTGGTATCCCACATAGAGGGAGTGAGGTGGGGGACAGAGATGGAAAGAATACTAATGTAATCGCCGTGTGGATGGTCTACATAGGGTCCCCAAGAGTAATGGTTAGGGTTAGGGTAAGGGGGTTATAACCACGATGATCAATTTGATCATCCTCAGGGGAAGGTCGTAGAGACTTGGAAGCAAGTCCTAGGGGGGGGTTAGGGTTAGGGTTAGGGTTGGGTTAGGGTTGGGGGTAGGGTAATCAGGGTTATGTTTGTTTTGCTCTGGCCTGTTGATCCGGGGAAATAACAATCAATGAAGAAAATAAACGCTAAAGAAGACATAAATAAAGAAAAGATGGGAATGGAGCAGTAAATATATAGAGGGATGGGACTAGTTTTGGTTTTGCTAGAAGGGGGGAATCATTTTTAACAAATTGAGGTCCAGGGGCACCTTGGATGTCTTGTGGCCAGGCTGAGGTTTGGCGGAGTGGCAAAGTCCCTCTCTCCCATCCGGGAGACCCGGGCTCGATCCCCGGACAGAGGAAGAGGCCATCCACCGCCAGCGGGGGGTCCAGCGGGGGAGGCGGGGCCCAGCAAGGCCCCTTGTTGGGTAATTTTTATGTCTGGGTGGACCGGATATGAATTTAGGCAGGTATTGAATTTGTAAAGTAAGCCTTGCCCTGGCCCTGTGGTCAGCTCCGCGCCCTTCCGAGCGGGAGCCCCGGGTTCGGGCCCCGGTCTCCCAGTCCCCCAGACAGCCCGCCAGCAGATGGAAAGGACAAAGCAGATGAGCACTAGTCAGCGTTTAGTCCCCTAGGCACTGTTGTGTCCAGCCTAAGGATCCATATCTTTTCGGCTCTCTTCCTCTGTCCGATGGTCCAACGGTCGTTGGCCTCGAGCCCGGAGATGATGAGTTGGTCCAGGGGGTGTTGTTGGAAATGTTGGACTAGGGGAGTGTCCAGTGTTCCGGTTCTGATATTATAGATGTGTTGCTTAAGGCGAGTGTGTATGCTATGTTTTGTTTCACCTATGTAGTGTTTATTGCAGTTGCTGCATGTGATGATATAAACCGTATTCGTGGTGTTCAGGGAGAGGGAAACAGGGATGGGGTAAGAAGTTCTACTGTGTGTGTTTATGATGAATTTTCTATGTCTGTAGTGTGTGCTATATTGTAACTGTGTGTGTGCTCTGTGATCTGTGTATTTGGAATGTACTAGGATGTCTTGAAGGTTTTTGTTTCTACGGTAGGGTTAGGGTTAGGGTTAGGGGTAGTAATATTATCGCGATGACTCTCCCCGCTTTGTCCAACGACTACACGGTTTGGAATGGAGAGTCAAAGGAGGGCACGGGCCAACGCATGTCACTCAGGATCCCTTAAACTGTGCACACTAATGAATAGTAGGGGGGGAAAACAGAAGAGGGGTTCTGTTTGGGGGTAAAAGAAAAGGAAACAAGAAAAAACCTTTGGGTTGCAACAGGTAGGTTGTAGAATTCACGGTCGTCGGCGGTTAGGTTTAGGCATTCGGAAGTAAATGTTAGGGTTAGGAGAGTATACCAGGTTGGGTGTGGGATCGGAGCATCCAGAAGAGGCTTATAGGCGAATTGGGGTAAGGATCCGGGTAATGGGTCCGGGTACTGGGTGGCGAACCCGTAACAAGAAGTCCCCAGTCTTAGGTCTAGGTAGGGTGAAGAGTATTGTGTAAGACGCAATGTCTAATATACCTGTGTTGTGCCTAAATTTCAGGACACATCATCAGTAGTGGACCTCGGGATCACCGGGCGTTTCGGCCATTATCACTAGACACCCTCACCCAAGGAAGGCCCTCCCGAGTTTGATCAGGACTCGGGATGTGTCCCGTAGCCAATAACAGAATTGTGATTGCAGGTAAGTGAGATTTAACACGTAAGTGTTGATGTATGGATGAGAAAAGTAAGTAGAGGTGAGTAACCGGTGTTTGAAAATGGTCTCGTCCGATGGTGGTCGGGTCAGTACTGTACAGTGTAGGTACCCGCTAGGTACCTGTGTATCCTAGGTTCCACTTCCAAGTTGGACTAGAGGAGGGGAGTAGACAAGTGTCCCGTTGCATCCATGGTCTAATCATCAAAGTTGGGAAAGGAGGAGAGTAGAAGCATGCCTAGGTCCCGTTGCATCCCCGGCCTAGTCACCTAAGCTGGACTAGGGGATGGAAATTTGGAGGTCATGAGCAAAATTAAAAAGAGCCCACAGAATTGGGGGTAGGATCCAATTGGTCGTGTGTGGTGTAAGATGGACTGTTGCATGGGGAGGCTAACCCTCATAGAAGACTGGGCCACGTTCAAGGTCCTGACGCCCTGGACCACCACACCCCGCGTGCTGTCCTAAAGTCGGACCCGGGGGGGCCGCATACTTACCCCCTGACCCACACAGACCGGTTGTTAACACCGCTAGGTAGCCCCGGTCTGGCTGATCAGGGGTTAGGGTTAGGGGGAGGGTAAGAACCCCACCTCCCTAAGGAGGCAGGTGGTGCACGGGCCATCCCCCAGTCGGCTCTCGTATGGACTGGACCAGTGATGCGATCACGGCGTCTGCCGTAACGCACCACAGTCCAGTCGTTGTACCACCCACTCATGTGAGAGGCGTGGATTTTTAAGAAAGTTGTGTTTAATGTATTTTTGTTTTAATTTTTAATTTTTTAATGTATTTAAAGTATTCAAAATGAACTTAAATTTGTTTTAAATGAAAACCAACTTGTTTTTTAAGAAAATGCAAAAAATGAAATTTTCGGAAAAAAAATTTATTTATATGAATATTAATAGAAATTGTGTGCCCGGGTGGCTACGTTTCGACCCGTTATGGGTCTTCTTCAGGCCAAAGCACACCAAAAACCAAAAAACGGCTGCTGATTTCAGTGAGGTGTTTCTCCTTTGCTGGTCAGAATGAGAATGAGGGAGAGAGAGTGCTCCCATTTATAGTCTCCGAGTTCTTCGAACATTCGAAAATCAGGAGTTACTGTTCGAAAAATGGTAAAACAAATGAATTTTGCAGTCTGTGTCAGAACTGTATTTAATTTAAACCTTTTTAAACCAAAAACTGTTTTTATCCCATGTTTGTTAATATGTAAATACATTTTTTGTAATTTTTACCAAATTGTTTTAACCCCTTATTAAGATTTTGTATATAACACAGTTTTAGTTTTGTATTAAACCCAATGTCGTTAATCCTTATACATCAATTGTGCTTAACCCCAAACACATGAAATTGAATTGAAATTAATTGTTGGTTTAACCCTTTCAGTATCAATTTTTAAAAAAAAAAACTTTTTGTATAAATAATGTTTTCAATCCTGTATTTATGGAAATGTTTTTAGCCCATGATGTGTCAATTGTTTTGTATTTGTATTAACAAAATGTTTTTATTACTAACCAAATGTTTTTATTATTAACCCCTTGTATCAATAAACAACTTGAACCTTTTAATGTGTGTGATTAGTAAGAAAGTCCAAACATGAGGTTGAAATTAGAAAAACAATGTTAGGGTTAGGAATAGATACTGGGGTGGGGTTAAGGGCAGAAATATTAGGAATAGGGCGTAAATACCAAGGGTTAGGGTTAGGAAAATTACTGGGTTGGGGGTAGATTTAGGCAAAAATGAATAGAGTTTAGGTTTAGGCATGAAAAATTTGGCAAAGGTTAGGTTTTTAGGCATAAAAAAGTGGATTATGGTAACAGTAAAGCCAATAGGTAGTTTTCGAATCCCCGAGAAAGATGTGTGTCCTTTCAAATTCTCTCAAAATTAGTCCAAAATAAATCTAGGTATTCCCGTCACTCTGACAGTTTGCAAGCCGTATAACAAAATTGCTAATAACAAGTTTAAACTTCTGTTTAGTAAAACATGTTGTACCCATATAGAGGTTTTATCCAAATAAAATGTATTTCCTTTTGTATTGCATCCCACATAGTAAACAAAATACAATTTAAACATATGTGGGTCAAAACTATGTAACATTTTTAAGATTGTTATTGTGAACACAATTGGGCTTCACAAATATACCCTTGCAAACTATTGCATGCAATCCCTTATTACGAAGGGGGAAGTTCAATCACCACTATACAATCTAGTAGAATGTTTCAAATTTCTTTTAAAATTTCCAGTGTTAATGCGCCTCTTGACCATACTCCTAAGCCGCTTGGGAGTAGAAAACAGGTTCAACGACTTATCCCCCATGTGACTACCATCTTGGTGTACCAAAGCCGACACCTGGACGTCTGTATGGGTTCCCTGTTTGGAAACCCCGTCCTTCGGAATGGGAGTCAAGGTAGGCGTTACATTCGGCTTAATTTCCTCAGCCCTTTGCAAAACCTCCTGCGTCACTGAGACCGGCCTGCCAAGAGTAGAAGCTTTGACTGGCCCGATTTCCTCCAACCGTATAAGTTCAGAGTCCAAGCTGTCCTCTGGGATTACCGCTGGGTTATATCTTTTCCTTCTCCGTAGCGATCTGCGCTCCTTTGGTGCTACAGACGGAGCCGGTTGAGCAAGAGGATCGAAATCCGACACATCCACCCGAATGTCCCCCCGAAAGGGTACTGGTGAGCAACCAGCCACCTTGTCAGTCATAGTGGCCACTGTGTGTTTAGTGGAAGCATGGTTTTGCATTGTGTGGGATGTTGTTGTTGTTCGTGTTTGTGCGCTGTGTTGTGGCTGAGGTGCTTGTGGTAGACGTGTAGGTTGTTTTGTTGTGTCTCCACCAGGAGGAAAAGATGTCTCCCCCTGCAGGGGTTCCATCTCCGTCCCCTGGCATGTTGCAATCATTGCTTCGGCATGATCAATCACCTCTTGAGTTACACGGGGCAGATTTTTAAAGGCCCATCTGGTGGCCACCTGAAAAGCTGTTTTCCAGTCCGCGATCAGATCGTGTTTTATGTCCGTCAAAACAGTCTCCAGACCAGCTGTGTAATGGTCTTCCAAAATCATTAAGGTGGTGCATCCCCAATTTTTTGCATTCCCCAGAATGAGATCCATAGTCTTTGGATTAGGAGATGCTGGCTTAATCATGCTGGACAAAGTTTCTACCATACGGGAGATCATCAGCGGTTTGGATTTTCCCGGTTTTGGAGAGACATTTTGCAAATGGTGAATCATTTTAATGAGAGAGTGCATTTCCCGCACCAGTCTTCCAAATTTAGGATCAGTAGGTTGTTGTTGCTGAACCCGAAAAAACCTGTGACCCCTTTTCTCTGAAACAGGAGGTCCAGGGGCAGGCCTGTTAGAAGGCTGACGGGTAACAGACGCGTAGGACCGCGATTGCGGTCCAAAAGAGCGAGCCGAATAATCTGCGGGAGGCACTGGCGGGTTAGGACGAGGGTAAGAACCCCACCTCCCTAAGGAGGCAGGTGGTGCACGGGCCATCCCCCAGTCGGCTCTCGTATGGACTGGACCAGTGATGCGATCACGGCGTCTGCCGTAACGCACCACAGTCCAGTCGTTGTACCACCCACTCAGGTGAGAGGCGTGGATTTTTAAGAAAGTTGTGTTTAATGTATTTTTGTTTTAATTTTTAATTTTTTAATGTATTTAAAGTATTCAAAATGAACTTAAATTTGTTTTAAATGAAAACCAACTTGTTTTTTAAGAAAATGCAAAAAATGAAATTTTCGGAAAAAAAATTTATTTATATGAATATTAATAGAAATTGTGTGCACGGGTGGCTACGTTTCGACCCGTTATGGGTCTTCTTCAGGCCAAAGCACACCAAAAACCAAAAAACGGCTGCTGATTTCAGTGAGGTGTTTCTCCTTTGCTGGTCAGAATGAGAATGAGGGAGAGAGAGTGCTACCATTTATAGTCTCCGAGTTCTTCGAACATTCGAAAATCAGGAGTTACTGTTCGAAAAATGGTAAAACAAATGAATTTTGCAGTCTGTGTCAGAACTGTATTTAATTTAAACCTTTTTAAACCAAAACTGTTTTTATCCCATGTTTGTTAATATGTAAATACATTTTTTGTAATTTTTACCAAATTGTTTTAACCCCTTATTAAGATTTTGTATATAACACAGTTTTAGTTTTGTATTAAACCCAATGTCGTTAATCCTTATACATCAATTGTGCTTAACCCCAAACACATGAAATTGAATTGAAATTAATTGTTGGTTTAACCCTTTCCGTATCAATTTTTAAAAAAAACTTTTTGTATAAATAATGTTTTCAATCCTGTATTTATGGAAATGTTTTTAGCCCATGATGTGTCAATTGTTTTGTATTTGTATTAACAAAATGTTTTTATTACTAACCAAATATTTTTATTATTAACCCCTTGTATCAATAAACAACTTGAACCTTTTCATGTGTGTGATTAGTAAGAAAGTCCGAACATGAGGTTGAAATTAGAAAAACAATGTTAGGGTTAGGAATAGATACTGGGGTGGGGTTAAGGGCAGAAATATTAGGAATAGGGCGTAAATACCAAGGGTTAGGGTTAGGAAAATTACTGGGTTGGGGGTAGATTTAGGCAAAAATGAATAGAGTTTAGGTTTAGGCATGAAAAATTTGGCAAAGGTTAGGTTTTTAGGCATAAAAAAGTGGATTATGGTAACAGTAAAGCCAATAGGTAGTTTTCGAATCCCCGAGAAAGATGTGTGTCCTTTCAAACTCTCTCAAAATTAGTCCAAAATAAATCTAGGTATTCCCGTCACTCTGACAGTTTGCAAGCCGTATAACAAAATTGCTAATAACAAGTTTAAACTTCTGTTTAGTAAAACATGTTGTACCCATATAGAGGTTTTATCCAAATAAAATGTATTTCCTTTTGTATTGCATCCCACATAGTAAACAAAATACAATTTAAACATATGTGGGTCAAAACTATGTAACATTTTTAAGATTGTTATTGTGAACACAATTGGGCTTCACAAATATACCCTTGCAAACTATTGCATGCAATCCCTTATTACGAAGGGGGAAGTTCAATCACCACTATACAATCTAGTAGAATGTTTCAAATTTCTTTTAAAATTTCCAGTGTTAATGCGCCTCTTGACCATACTCCTAAGCCGCTTGGGAGTAGAAAACAGGTTCAACGACTTATCCCCCATGTGACTACCATCTTGGTGTACCAAAGCCGACACCTGGACGTCTGTATGGGTTCCCTGTTTGGAAACCCCGTCCTTCGGAATGGGAGTCAAGGTAGGCGTTACATTCGGCTTAATTTCCTCAGCCCTTTGCAAAACCTCCTGCGTCACTGAGACCGGCCTGCCAAGAGTAGAAGCTTTGACTGGCCCGATTTCCTCCAACCGTATAAGTTCAGAGTCCAAGCTGTCCTCTGGGATTACCGCTGGGTTATATCTTTTCCTTCTCCGTAGCGATCTGCGCTCCTTTGGTGCTACAGACGGAGCCGGTTGAGCAAGAGGATCGAAATCCGACACATCCACCCGAATGTCCCCCCGAAAGGGTACTGGTGAGCAACCAGCCACCTTGTCAGTCATAGTGGCCACTGTGTGTTTAGTGGAAGCATGGTTTTGCATTGTGTGGGATGTTGTTGTTGTTCGTGTTTGTGCGCTGTGTTGTGGCTGAGGTGCTTGTGGTAGACGTGTAGGTTGTTTTGTTGTGTCTCCACCAGGAGGAAAAGATGTCTCCCCCTGCAGGGGTTCCATCTCCGTCCCCTGGCATGTTGCAATCATTGCTTCGGCATGATCAATCACCTCTTGAGTTACACGGGGCAGATTTTTAAAGGCCCATCTGGTGGCCACCTGAAAAGCTGTTTTCCAGTCCGCGATCAGATCGTGTTTTATGTCCGTCAAAACAGTCTCCAGACCAGCTGTGTAATGGTCTTCCAAAATCATTAAGGTGGTGCATCCCCAATTTTTTGCATTCCCCAGAATGAGATCCATAGTCTTTGGATTAGGAGATGCTGGCTTAATCATGCTGGACAAAGTTTCTACCATACGGGAGATCATCAGCGGTTTGGATTTTCCCGGTTTTGGAGAGACATTTTGCAAATGGTGAATCATTTTAATGAGAGAGTGCATTTCCCGCACCAGTCTTCCAAATTTAGGATCAGTAGGTTGTTGTTGCTGAACCCGAAAAAACCTGTGACCCCTTTTCTCTGAAACAGGAGGTCCAGGGGCAGGCCTGTTAGAAGGCTGACGGGTAACAGACGCGTAGGACCGCGATTGCGGTCCAAAAGAGCGAGCCGAATAATCTGCGGGAGGCACTGGCGGGTTAGGACGAGGGTAAGAACCCCACCTCCCTAAGGAGGCAGGTGGTGCACGGGCCATCCCCCAGTCGGCTCTCGTATGGACTGGACCAGTGATGCGATCACGGCGTCTGCCGTAACGCACCACAGTCCAGTCGTTGTCCCACCCACTCATGTGAGAGGCGTGGATTTTTAAGAAAGTTGTGTTTAATGTATTTTTGTTTTAATTTTTAATTTTTTAATGTATTTAAAGTATTCAAAATGAACTTAAATTTGTTTTAAATGAAAACCAACTTGTTTTTTAAGAAAATGCAAAAAATGAAATTTTCGGAAAAAAAATTATTTATATGAATATTAATAGAAATTGTGTGCCCGGGTGGCTACGTTTCGACCCGTTATGGGTCTTCTTCAGGGTTAGGGTTAGGGTTAGGGTTAGGGTTAGGGTTAGGGTTAGGGTTAGGGTTAGGTAAGGGGTAGTAATATTATCGCGATGACTCTCCCCGCTTTGTCCAACGACTACACGGTTTGGAATGGAGAGTCAAAGGAGGGCACGGGCCAACGCATGTCACTCAGGATCCCTTAAACTGTGCACACTAATGAATAGTAGGGGGGGAACAGAAGAGGGGTTCTGTTTGGGGGTAAAAGAAAAGGAAACAAGAAAAAACCTTTGGGTTGCAACAGGTAGGTTGTAGAATTCACGGTCGTCGGCGGTTAGGTTTAGGCATTCGGAAGTAAATGTTAGGGTTAGGAGAGTATACCAGGGTTAGGGTTAGGGTTAGGGTTAGGGTTAGGGTTAGGGGTTAGGGTTAGGGTTAGGGTTAGGGGGTTAGGGTTAGGGTTAGGGTTAGGTAAGGGGTTGTAATTTTTATCTCGATGGCTCTCCCCGCTTCGTCCAACGACTACGCAGTTTGGAGTAGAGAGCCAAAGGAGGGCACGGGCCAACGCATGTCATTCAGGACTCCCCAGACTGTGCGCCCCCCACCAAGAGGGAGAAAGGAAAGAGCAGAAAACCAGGCCCTGGGAATAGGCCAACGGGGGTAAGTAGGAGTAGGTCAGGAGTCCAGACCCAAGTAAAGGGTGGCTGGGTCCCAGTATTACCATAAAGTGACTTGGAGGTAATTTGGGGTAGGCCACAAAGGCAGCTCCAGAAGCGGAGATGGTAAAACCCATACACCAGCCAGTGGCGGTTAGGTTCAGGGTTAATCACCAGGATGGGTCTCAGTCCCAGAAGTGTCCCAAAGGGAACTGATAGGGGTAGGATTAGGCAAATGGCCCACATGGTTAGGGTTAGGAAAGCCCACCAGGCAGGGGATACAGCCCAAGGGTGGCTAACTGTCACGACCCGGTGGAGTCCCACCGGGGGGCCCTCCAACACGAGGCGGGACCAGGGCCAGCAGCGAGATCCGCCGCCGTCCCCGGAGACCCCCCCATTGGAGCAGCGCCACCGTCTCCAGGGCGCCCCCCCAGGAGGAGAACAAGGACCAGCCCCGACCAAGCAGTGCCTTCCAAGTCCACCCCCACAGGTTAAAGGACCAGAAACAGCCGCGTGATAACACAGCCTCTCTGATCCCACAGAGCATCACCTCATGACAGTCAACGCCCCGGAGACCCGTCACCGGAAGACCAGGAAAAGCCCCGACCCAGCCGTGCCTTCCGGGGTCCCCCGACAAAAGGCGTGACCAGGGCCAGCAGCACGGATCGCCACTGTCCCCGGAGACCCCCCACCGGAAGACCCGTACCAGCCCCGGCCAAGTGGTGCCCTCCCGGCCCCTCCAGGAAACGGAAGGACCAGGGCCCGACCCAGAGGTGTCCCAAATGAGACGGTTGGGGTTAGGC
>SEMN01002159.1:0-14212 GCA_005408345.1 Macquaria australasica | reverse complement strand
TCTCTCTCTCTGTCTGTCTGTCTGTCTGTCTCTCTGTCTGTCTCTCTCTCTGTCTGTCTGTCTCTCTGTCTGTCTGTCTCTCTGCCTGTCTGTCTCTCTCTCAGACAGACTTCGTTAGCGCCTCGATTCTCTCAGCTCTTTATCAAACTGTTGGTTTTTACTTTCTGACAAATGAAGCAGAAAGCCGACAGTTCGGACAGATGTTCCCTCCCGAAACTAAAATGTTTGAGTTGTAATTCGCCCCGGTGACCGATTAGAGGACAGACGGCGTGTGTGTTTAAAGAAGAGACACATCACTTATTGAACTCCTGTGTGTTTACTGTTAATATTGAATCAGAGCGTGTCAAAGAGAGCTGAAGGCCTTTTAATTCACTTTAACACAATGTGTGTAAAATCTACCCTTCGTAGAGAAACTGTCAGTGTTTCTGATCAGTTCGTCATGACCAACAGAGCTTCTTTCATTATTTTATTATCTGATTTTTCTTTCAGTTTCTGTTTCAAGTTTTTCCCTGAGTTTTGGCTGCTGGGTTTGTTGGTTCTTCTGTGGCAGGCTGGTGTTTAAGTTCAGTTCCCTTTATAATAAAGCAGAAAGTAAAGGTGTGAAGGTCGGGGTGGACGAGTAGCACGTACAACTTTGTGTCCCAGCAATTAGCCGGAGAACAAACCAGTAACGTTTCTGTCACAGTCCAGAACACAGGACCTTCTGCCTGTATTTACTTTCTTGCTCCCGCCCAAGACTCATCTGACCAATAAGAGGAGTGAACGTTTTCACCTGGTTTCTAGTGACGTATTTTTCAAACTCATCAACTTACTCGGACCAGAGCAAACCAACTATAGGTGTGAAAACACCCTTGGTTCCACCTGACATCAAGGCTGCAGGGGCATGAAGTGACAAACTGTTTTGAGAAAGAACAAGAAGAAGAAGAAGAAGAGAAAGAGCATATTAGCCCAATAAACGACTGACAGATGTAACACATTTTTCCACAGTTAAATCTGAAATGTGTGTGGACATAATGTTAAGGCAGAATAAACAGTATGATCCTCATGATCAATAATATTTAAACCTGCAGAAGCTCAGCTGCAACACGTTCAGTCTGATTATTGGTGTTTTATTCCACATGTCCTGTAGTCGTCCGTCCTGTCTGTCCTCAGGATCAGTAACTTTCTGTCGGCACAGTGTTTGTTTTTTAATCCTCACGTCCACGGGGTGACGGTGGGACAGTTTCTGCTCTGTGAGATCCAGTTAACACTGGACACAATGAGAAAACACTGGATTTACAGCCTGTTTAATGATCAAACAGAAATATCCCTGATGTCTTGTGCATGATTTTAAACATGCTTCCCCAAAATTTCAGCCTCGTATATTTGATATTTTTGGACCCTGTATGTTAAATAAAGTCCATTCAGTTTTGACAGCTGGACGTTCCCTCTGACAGTAGCTCCTGAACACACGAGTCCATAAATGAATAAAAGCAGATACAGTTCAGTTTATGCAAATCCGTCCGAGGGCAGGTCGTCTATTTGAATACAGGAGTCAGGTGAGAACACACAGCTGACGTCAGTTTATGTGAGCGGTTTACAACACATAACATAAAATACTCCACACGCTTCATTCACTTTTTTCTTTTTTTTTTACATACTAACAGCTGGTGTGATTTTGTGCAGGTGAAGTGGAATCACTAAACCAGGACGCGTTAGACTCCCTGAAGCCACAGAATGAACTGACTGAATGAAAACATCCACCTGCGAGCTGCAGTAAAGAAAAACTTTTAAATGCCCCAAAAAATGTAATCAAGTCCCAATGATTACCACAGTAATTACTACAGTTACTAAAAGTGAGAAAGAGACATGGAGAGAGATATAACGCGTTTGGAGGGTCGTGTATTGTTAAACATAAGCCGCTAATGTTAGCACGCCTGGCTAATTAGCTTACCGGCATCTACAGCATTACCTCCAAGGCAAAGAGTTAGCATGTCATTAGCTTTGTTTCTGTGCTTTCACAGATGGAAAGACGCGGACTAAAGACAAGTACCGGGTGGTGTACACCGACCACCAGCGGCTGGAGCTGGAGAAGGAGTTCCACTACAGCAAGTACATCACCATCAGGAGGAAGGCGGAGCTCGCCACGTCGCTCGGCCTGTCAGAGAGACAGGTACAGACATGGTGTCACTTAGCTTGTATGAGTAGTGACATCAAACTGGATGTTTTCTGCAGCAGAAAACACATTTAGATAACATTAAAAACTTCTCCGTGACTGTTGGATGGGTTGTGATGAGATGTGGTTCAGATGTTCATGACCTGAAACCCAGGAGGTCCAGCGGAGGCCTTGAGGGCCGGCCAAGGGAGCCACAAGATTTCCATTTTATTTTTTTATTGCACTTTTAATGACATTTACTTTAACTCCGCTTTTAGCCGCGCTAGCAGCGCCGAGGCCATCGTTCATGGTCCCCTCAGGATGAACTGTAATAACTCTGCTGATCCTCTGACTCTTCATCTAGCGCCACCATCAGGTCGACATGTTAATGTGTCCAAACACTTGCAGGACTACAGACGCTCCCATCAGCCTCAGCTGCACTCTGTTCACTGCTAACTAGCTAATGTTAGCATGCTAACACGCTAAGCTAAGACAGTGAACATTATACCTGCTAAACATTAGCATGTTAGCATTTAGCCCAAAGCACCGCTGTGTCTAAGTAAGCTAATGTTAGCATGCTTGTCCAACAAGCATTTGATTGAGGAGAAAAAACTTTATATATAGTAAATGTAAATGTATGTAATATGGTCCTTTAAAGAGATGTTTGACATGTTTCCAGAACCGTGCAGATATAAAAGCACAAAGTCAGTATTCACATCATTTTGTATGAACAGAAATAAAAACGGCGACTCTTCTGCTGCAGGTGAAGATCTGGTTCCAGAACCGCCGGGCCAAAGAGCGCAAGATCAACAAGAAGAAGCTCCAGCAGCCGGCCTCCTCTACGACCACGCCCACCCCTCCCACCGGCTCCAACGGCAGCGGCGGAGGCGGAGGAGGAGGAGGAGGAGGAGGCCTCCACGGAAACGGCGGGAGCAGCGTCGCCATGGTGACGAGCAGCAGCGGCAGCAACGGGCTGGTGTCTCCGTCCTCCATGCCTTTGAACATCAAAGAGGAGTACTGAGGAGATGTTTCGTTGGACGCTGATGTCGGGGATGTGGACTAAAAAAAAATTCTCCCCCACGAACTGAAAAACGTTTGGCATCACATCCTGCCGCCGTTCTGTCCGCCCTCTTCAAGCTAACGCTCGCTGAAAATCTGAGAAAACGTCGACGGGCGATGTCACCAGCAGTGGTACTTCTCCTCCCATCAGACTGTTGCTGCAGATGATTCCTAATTGTGATCAGGTGTTTGCTTGCCGGGGCGTCGTCAGGTGAAATGAAACTGCAGGACTTTTATTGCTCTCCTGAACTTCAACTCAGCTCTTCGCTCCCGCCGGTTCCCCTGCTGGGTCCATCACTGCCAGCTTTCTTCAAACCCACAGAACTTTATTCTAAATTCTAGCGGAGATCCCAAAGATACCAAAAATTATGCACAAGACATGTTTTCCATTTGATGGATTCATGCAGCCATTAAATAATCACTCAGTGTAAACATCATTTAGCTTTGAAGAGCTGCAGAATATATATATGATGCTGTCAGACAGTGTGGAAAATGTTTGTTTTGTTTTTTAACTCTAAAGCTACTTAAAAAGGGGGATTTTCAGAGTAAATCCAGTCTCCAGATGTTTGTTTTTTGCTTGCACAGAGGACAATAAAAGTGGCGGCGACAGAATATGATCCTCTGTGGCTGCAGGACGTGATCACAAACTTAGAGCTGCAGAGTGTGAGGAGCCGCTGGTGCTGGAAGTGTTTTTCCCCATTTGAAATATTTCTTTAAACGATCTCCTCAAAGTTACTGAACACGTAAAAACAAAACAAAAAAAGGACTTTGTCTCCGAGAAATGCGGTTTTGTCCCTCAGTTTGGTGCACGGCTCTAAATACTACAATACCCATGAGCCTCGGCTGCCGTTGCCATGGAGAAGAAGCCACTCAGAGGCGTGAATCCATTCAAAACACGTCGCCGTAGTTACTGAATTCATCTAAAATTAACCCCGAATCTAAAAGTGAAGTAAAATCTTTAGCTTCAGCGTTAGCGGCGCACGTAACACAGTTTGAAGCTCTGTGATTGGACGTTTCTTGCCGAAATGAATGTTGGGAGTTGCAGTTGACTTCTCCCAGGACATTTTTATGTCCGCAGGCTTCTTGTAGCTTTGTAGCTTTGTCGTTAATATCTTGGTCTGGTGAGCCGTAGAAGAGCTCCAGCTGTGAGTCACATGACACTGTCCATGGGAAAAATGGGACTTTTACTTCCAGAACCAGCGGTGCTGAAAACAGGTCCTCCTACTTTACAACTCTAAAAACGGGTCGTCTGGAGGTCGTCAGCTCTGAGTTTTGTTTCTGTTTCTGATTGGGAACTGATCAAACTGATGCATCTGACAGATTTTTTCCGCCAACAGCTCGGCTGCCCAATCACCAAATTTGCAACATGAAATAATTTCCTCTTGCTCATTTGGACGCGTTTCATTCATCAAAACAAAAAAACAAACGCACACGTGTGAAATGTGGCGCTGCCAGTGGTGGAAGAAGTATTCACATCCTTTACTTACATAAAAGTATCAGTACCACACTGTAAAAATACTCTACACAAGTAAAAGTCCTGCATTCAACATTTTACTTCAATAAAAGTACAAAAGTATTAACAGCAAAAAGCATCAAAAGTAAAAATACAGTCCAACGTTTGCCTCTGAAAAGCAAATATTGGAAACACTCAAGTAAAGTACCTCAAAAATGTACACAAATACATTTACTGGGTAAACTTTCTACCCCGATTATCACACCAGCTAACAAGTACAGACCAGAGTAACGAGCAGGAGCTGCATCTGATCAGAGTACTTTTACTCAAGTACTTTCTACTTCTACTCCACCACATCTCAGAGGGAAACATTGTACTTTATACTGCTCTACATTTATCTGACAGCTTTAGTTACAGTCATTAGCAGTAATATTAACCCAGAAACATCAGATATAATAGGAAAACACTGACAGGGACCAATTTACTGCAACATGACTACTTTTACTTGTAGTGGAGTATTTTCACAGCGTGGTATTAGTACTTTTATTGAAGTAAAGGATCTGAATACTTGTTCCACTGCTGCCAAACATGCCTGACGTACATGACAGGCTCCATGGGTTTGTTTTCTTTTCTGCTCCTCATCCAGTAAATGTCTTGTAAATGATTATGATCTCACCCATCAGACTTCATCATATGTATATTTTAATAAAGTAATTTGTACACTGTAAAACACTTAAACATTTTAATCTGGTTCAACTTAAAAACAAAAGTTCCCATGCCTTAAAATGTGAGTTAACTGATCTTGTGTTGAATAATAAGTTCAACCAGCTGAGTTAAGTTCACTGAACTTGAGAAAACAAGTTCAATAAAACTAAAATATTAAGTTCATTCAACAAATGTTTAGTCACACAGACCCAAGGCTGCTCCTGGTGATCTTTTTAAATTAATACTAAGACTGAATGTAATCTTCATCATGGTTAATATTGTTAGGAAGGGACCCAAGTGCAGACAGAGCAGGCAGACAGGAGCAGTCCAAGGATTTATGTAAACAAAATAACTTACAGGTGAGTCTGGCAGGCGAGAAGACTAGCAACAGGTACTACAGGTAACAAGAACATGGAACTCAGAGAAACCAGGAAAACTGAGAATCAGGCAGGAAAACCTTGACACGAAACAGACATTCTGACAAGAAGACAATCTGACTGTTGGTTGTGAAGGAGTCACTTTGGGCTCTGGCTCATTGTGATCAATCAATCAATCAATCAATGGATTAATGGAGAAAAGAATCAGCAGATGAATCCAGAATGAATCATTAGATACAAACTAGTTGAAAATGAGCTCCAACAGTAAAATATAGATAGAACATTTACTGCTTTAATACTCAACACTACACTTTACTGAGTACTCACACTGTTACTGAGTACACTCACACTGTTACTGAGTACACTCACACACTGTTACTGAGTACTCACACTATTACTGAGTACACTCACACACTGTTACTGAGTACACTCACACTGTTACTGAGTACACTCACACTGTTACTGAGTACACTCACACTGTTACTGAGTACTCACACTATTACTGAGTACACTCACACACTGTTACTGAGTACACTCACACTGTTACTGAGTACACTCACACTGTTACTGAGTACACTCACACACTTTACTGAGTACACTCACACTGTTACTGAGTACACTCACACTGTTACTGAGTACTCACACTATTACTGAGTACACTCACACACTATTACTGAGTACACTCACACTGTTACTGAGTACACTCACACTTTTACTGAGTACACTCACACTGTTACCGAGTAATACCACACTATTACTGAGTACACTCATTGACTGTTACTGAGTACTACACTATTACTGGAGTACACTCACACACTATTACCGAGTACACTCACACCGGGTTACTGAGTACACTCACACACTTAACTGAGCACACTCACACTGTTACTGGAGTACACTCAATTGACACTTTACTGAGTACACTCACACTGTTACTGAGTAAACTCACACAGTGTTACTGAGTAAACTCACACAGTGTTACTGAGTACACTCACACACTGTTACTGAGTAAACTCACACAGTGTTACTGAGTACACTCACACACTGTTACTGAGTACACTCACACTGTTACTGAGTACACTCACACTGTTACTGAGTACACTCACACACTGTTACTGAGTACACTCACACTATTACTGAGTACACTCACACACTGTTACTGAGTACACTCACACAGTGTTACTGAGTACAATCATACTGTTACTGAGTACACTCACACTGTTGCTGAGTACACTCACACTTTACTGAGTACACTCACACTGTTACTGAGTACACTCACACTGTTACTGAGTACACTCACACAGTGTTACTGAGTACAATCATACTGTTACTGATACACTCACACTGTTGCTGAGTACACTCACACACTGTTACTGAGTACACTCACACTTTACTGAGTACACTCACACTGTTACTGAGTAAACTCACTTTACTGAGTACACTCACACACTGTTACTGAGTACACTCACACTGTTACTGAGTACACTCACACAGTGTTACTGAGTACAATCATACTGTTACTGAGTACACTTACACACTGTTACTGAGTACACTCACACTTTACTGAGTACACTCACACTGTTACTGAGTACACTCACACTTTACTGAGTACACTCACACTGTTACTGAGTACACTCACACACTGTTACTGAGTACACTCACACTGTTACTGAGTACACTCACACTGTTACTGAGTACACTCACACACTTTACTGAGTACACTCACACTGTTACTGAGTACACTCACACTGTTACTGAGTACTCACACTATTACTGAGTACACTCACACACTATTACTGAGTACACTCACACTGTTACTGAGTACACTCACACACTTAACTGAGTACACTCACACTGTTACTGAGTACACTCACACTGTTACTGAGTAAACTCACAGTGTTACTGAGTAAACTCACACAGTGTTACTGAGTACACTCACACAGTGTTACTGAGTACACTCACACACTGTTACTGAGTAAACTCACACAGTGTTACTGAGTACACTCACACACTGTTACTGAGTACACTCACACTGTTACTGAGTACACTCACACTGTTACTGAGTACACTCACACACTGTTACTGAGTACACTCACACTATTACTGAGTACACTCACACACTGTTACTGAGTACACTCACACAGTGTTACTGAGTACAATCATACTGTTACTGAGTACACTCACACTGTTGCTGAGTACACTCACACTTTACTGAGTACACTCACACTGTTACTGAGTACACTCACACTGTTACTGAGTACACTCACACAGTGTTACTGAGTACAATCATACTGTTACTGAGTACACTCACACTGTTGCTGAGTACACTCACACACTGTTACTGAGTACACTCACACTTTACTGAGTACACTCACACTGTTACTGAGTAAACTCACTTTACTGAGTACACTCACACACTGTTACTGAGTACACTCACACTGTTACTGAGTACACTCACACAGTGTTACTGAGTACAATCATACTGTTACTGAGTACACTTACACACTGTTACTGAGTACACTCACACTTTACTGAGTACACTCACACTGTTACTGAGTACACTCACACTTTACTGAGTACACTCACACTGTTACTGAGTACACTCACACTGTTACTGAGTACACTCACACTGTTACTGAGTACACTCACACTGTTACTGAGTACACTCACACACTGTTACTGAGTACACTCACACTGTTACTGCAGGACTTGTGACAAAGTATTTATACAGTGTGGTATTAGTACTTTTACTGCAGTAAAATGTCTGAATACTTCCTCCATCACTGATACAAACAGGTTAAAATTGCTGTAACACACATTTAAAGGCTCTTTTTAAACAAGTGAAGATATAATGTGATGAAATAAAGCAGCAGAGACAAGAAGTTACCGAGAGATGGAAAGATGGAACGAAAGAAATAACGAATGAAAGACAGACACACACACACACACACACACACACACACACACACACACACACAGCAGTTGAGGTGTGGTGTCCAAAGGGCGAAGAGGAACACTGGGCAAACAGAGCACAGGATCCTGCTATCTGCCACAGTGTGTGTGTGTGTGTGTGTGTGTGTGTGTAGGTGTAGGTACGTGTGTGTGTGTAGGTGTGTGTGTGTAGGTGTAGGTGCGTGTGTGTGTGTGTGTGTGTGTAGGTGTGTGTTCATGTGTCCTCACTCAGACCTTTGTCCTGCTGGGTCCATTTTGCCTCCAACAACGGTCGTATCTTAACACTGATAGAGACTATCAGCAGTGTGTGTGTGTGTGTGTGTGTGAGTTGTTCAGGCGGCCATCTTGAACTTGAGATGCTATTTTAAACTCCAAACATCAGCCGACAAAACCTCCATTAAAAACAACATAAAACGTTAAAAAAACAAAACAAGACAACCAACAGTATGTTTGTGTCAACTGGTAAATTTGGGTGTTGGAAGTTGATTTTAAGTTTTGCATTATTTGTTTTAATGGAAGCTTAAACTATAAATGTTAAGTAAAAAGAGGCCCGAGGATTGAGCCCTGGGGAACTCCACATGTCATGTTGGTTCTGTTAGATGCATAGTCAAGGGTGTAATTGCTTTAAAATCCTATTTTTGTCCCCCTCACTTTTATAGTTTAAGGTTGATTGTCTCACTAAAATCTCTCTGAACATTGTTGTTTTACTGTCCAGTCAACTTAATCTAAAGTAACGCAGAGGGCTCCGACAAAAAGAGCTGAACCAGGCCCAACTTTTTCTGCAACACAACGCGATGGCGCTGCGTTGGCCAATCAAATACATGCAGGCACTCATTCCTGGTAAATGGCCCAGTACAGAGAAAATATAAAGTAACTCAGAGAGTGGCTGACTAGTGACTAGTGCTAGCATGTTAGCCATTCGCTCACTAGCTGCAGTAGTTCACCAACTCTCAATTCACGTTCTTCCGTACTTCCGCTTGATATTTTGAGTACATAAGTGCGTTCACACTGACAATTATGGCAAAATGCAGTGTACTGTGAGTACCTGGATGATGTACTCATAACACTTCTCACCCTCAATGGTTGCCATCTTGGCTACGTACTCACCAACCTATTAAAATGGTGGTTATGATTGTTGCGGTGAACACATCACTGAAAGTAAAAGCAAGTTCATTTTTATTCATTTTTAATAAAATTGAATTGATGTCAAGTGAGCAAACAAGCCGGCAGATATTTTGGTGGACGACAATCGCGGTCAAATGTGGTTGATAATGCTCCGTCGGCTGCAACTCACCGTTAAAAAGAAGAAGAAGAAGAAGAAGCGGTCAAATTTTGTGATCATCATTTCCGGTAACAACACTACCCTGTCAAAATTCACACACTACACAAGTAAGTACATAGTGTACATAGAGTACTACATGGAAGTGTACTAACGGAAGTATTGATTTTCAACCAGACTGAATGCATTTTTACCTAAAATTTAACCACATGGAATCTGCATCTGTTTCCCCATCAGGTTTATGTGCATTCAAACATAATTTTAATATTAAAAGATTCTGCAAAATGGATTATGTTTAAAACATGCTAAATCTGCATAGCATGTTGTTAGGGTCCTTGTAGCTGCATGTAAACATCTCCAGAACCCAGCTGTCAACTAAATTAAATGATAGTCCAACTTTAGAGTTTTAATGTCAGTCCCTCCTCCTGCTGCCTGCTGATAAGTCTCCAGATCTATGAAGATTAGAAACAAAACATAACAACTTAAAAGAAAGAGGAAAATGTACATTTACACATCGTTAAATATGTGAACAAAACAAGGACAAAAAGAGTGGATCCAGGTTGTGAGTAGCAACGGCTGTGCTCGCACCTCATTTTTGGGTAAACAGAGCGTAATGAGAGTGGAGCTGCTCGGTCTCTGCCTCTTCACCACCATAAAGTTTATTGGGGGGTGGGTGCAGTAAAAATGGTTTCACCACAGAGATGCAGATATGTTTGTTGAGGAGGCGTGATGAGCTCTGATAGCAGCGATGGACGACTGCCAGAGGATTCACCGCCGGAGTTTGGACATGTGGAGATACAGACATGAGGCTGTCGTGCCACAGAGATGTTTTATAAGATCTTGACTCTAAAATCTGCCACCACAAAACAAAGGTTGAGTAAATGCAAATTGAAGCAGACAAGTGATCTTGTGCTTGTATCTACCCCTATGTATTATCTCAATCATCACCTTCTATACATTAAGAAAATAAAATCTAATTAATAAACTAGGAAACACGTGTGCAAGAGCCAGTTTTAAGTTGTCAAGGAGATAGTTGGTTTCCGCGCGACTGACAGTTTATGAAAAGATCAACATGTGTAGATGTTTTTGTGGCTTAAACAAAAGTAGGAAATGCTTATTATCTCAAGAATGGTTTTCCCGTGTGCTCACAGTGCAGAATTAGCCGTCAGCTCCGGCGGATGGTCGTGCACTAAAGCTGCAGGAACTAACGCTGGTTTTTAAGGTCAGACAGCTCACACTGTTACTGGCTGTTCAATGAAGAGTGCAAACGTTTGTCAGGCGCTGGGATCAATACTTTGGTGATCAGTTTGACTTGTGCTTTGAATTTCAGTGTGGCACTCAGCTGCAGACTGATGGCTTCGGATGGAAAATGCCACGTTGTTACATTTATCATTTTTCAGATGAAAAAGTCTCTTCGCGATCCTGTGTTGCTGATCAATAATACTATTACACTGCAGTCATCTAATATGACTCTATATCTAATGATACGAATATAATAACCAGAATGAGTCTGTGCTCTAAACTTATAAATAATAATTTTATGCTAATGTTGTTATTTTTATGCCAACGTTAGTCTTTCATGGAGCAACTACAGGGTCAAAAATGTGTTGACAAATCATATTTAATAGTAATTCTTGTCGGACTCGTGCCCCGCCTTCTTGTTGCAACAAATAAAGCTGATCAGGAGCAGGTCAATAAATAAGACCATCTGGAGTGTAGTTTCACTTTCACGGATATCTGCTGTTACGTGCTGTTTTCTCTCCTGCTTCATTTTCATGAGATATAATTTCATTAAAGCAATAGCTCATGCATGATATTAAAAAGGATATTTTTAATCAAACAAATATAGAGTGTCCTGAGTTGATGCTCAGTTAGAAAAAGTTTGACGTCTTTTGAGAATTTTAAACAGTAAGTGAGTGTAAAACTGCTCAGTGGGAAGTGTAAAGTAAAAGAGTGTTTTTATGACTGAGGCCTGGTGGCTCTGCTCCGTGTTAATGAGGAACAACATCCTCGGCTGTTATCACCGAGGTCAAATGTTCAGCTGGCAGCCAGTCAGAGGCCAGTAAAGAGCAGGATGTCAAGGACGGCCTGCAAACCTGGAAAATAAGGATCAACTTATTACCACTGAACTAATGTAACCTACGGAAAGTGTGTGGTAATATTATAAGTAGGTCAACCTTTCAATGTCGTTACTATGAGACTTTTTTAAAAGTCTTTTTTTCACATGGACTTCAACAGCATTGGAAAATTTAATTTTTAACAGTTGTTATCAATAGAACATTATCAATATCTGTTTTCTTTTTGTTTTTGTTTTTTTATCAGTCTGTCCTTCCTGGAAACCACACACACACACATACACACACACAGTCAAACAGTCAGTGTGTGTGTGTGTGTGTGTGAAGAGACTCCTCCAAACACCAACGACAGCGTGACGATCTGTCACGGGCGGCGGCCATTTCAGGGCACGTTTCATCTCTCCAAAACAAAATGGTCGACAGCACAACAGCACAGTGACGAGTTCAATCAAATCCCTCCGGCCTCAGGCCGGACGCAGCGTTACACTTAAACAAAAAAGTCCAAATATCCACATTGATGTGCAGGCTGAACATTAAACATTTGGTTCCTGTAACACCACATTAAACGTCTCCTCGCCTCCGTCGCATTAAAATGTGTTTGTAGCCAATCAAAGATGTTTACTGCATCATCTCTGTCAACAGAGCCAATAATTAGAGCAAATAAAAGGAAAAGACAACGAAGTGAGCAAATAACTCTCGACCTCTCGCCAGCGTCCATAAATGCTCAGGAATCGTCTCTTGCAGCAGCTCATCCAGACTTATACAGCCATGTGTTTATGGGCCATTTTACCATAAACTTTCATTTACAATATACTTACTGCCCCTAATACGCCCCTGTATTGGCCACATTGATTGTGGATAAACAGTGGAGTTGTAAAGGAGCAGTGCTGGAACGGTAGTGCGCTGTAAAGGGCAGATAATACTGAAGACATTATGGGGACTACTGGTATTCCCCCGAAACAGCTCTGTAAAACGTAACAAATTCTCAATGAGGTTTGGTCTGTGTCACTGAGCGTATGCGTCGCACAGCTTTTCTAAATTACAGCTCGTCAGAGGTGCTGAGTGAATACAGAAAAACACACAGTGAGGATATAAGGAATAAAATTAGAAAATTAACACAAAAACTATAGATTTAAAAAATAAAAAAACATAATTAAACACAATTGTAAATGAAAAAAATAACAATTAAATAAATAAAATGCAGCAGATTCTTAATGAGGTTTGGTCTTTATCTCTGATTGTATGTGTTACTCTGCTTTTGTAAGTTTTGTAAAATAAAATACATAATTACACACAATTTTAAAGAGAAAAATAATAACAAAATGCACCAGATTCTCAATGAGGTTTGGTCTGTATCACTAAAAACATAATGGACAAATAAATGCAAACTAAATAATTATTAAATAATTAAAAATATGACACCTAATTAAAAAATGAAAATGTAAAATATAATATAAATACAAATATTAAAGCACTCTCTCCACTCGTATCTTCTTCTTTTTTAAGGTAAAGTGCACAGGTATTAGGTAACAGTATGCAGATTTTGCCTTATGCACTTAAATTAAAAAAATCTAAGATCTAAATAAATTTCAAAATTAAAATGTACATTTTTTATAGAAAAGAAGAAGAAGAAAAAACAACATAATATTATTTTACATATTACATTTCCTGCCGTGTGTCTCTGCAAAATAAAAGCCCGAGTTGTGTCACAGCAGCCGTGGATTCAGGTGAAATGAGGAGTTTTATGAACAGAGTGATTATCAGTCAGACAGATTGTTGTCTCCAATTACAGCTCATCATATAGTAAACTGCTGCAGCCCCATTAACCTACATCAGATAGACCACACACACACACACACACACACACACACACACTTAAGTGTTGCCCCTTATCAGCTGAACAATTTCAATTAAGTGAAGTTCATATAATTGTACATGATTCACCGTTATTTATTATTGTTTTACTGCCTTTAATGTGAGATTGTACTTTAACCTGACACTGCATTATTTCTAAAGTCTTACCATTTATATAGAAAATAAAGTAAAGGAATAAAATAGTACAAACAAGTTACTACACAGACTCTTTATTAGGATTTCCACGTGGTTCCTGCTTTTAAGGAAAACTCTTTTGGAGAAAATTTAGATTTATGTTTGTGGAATTTCCCAAAGATTATAATC